>CAKAOI010002542.1:0-32535 GCA_916701655.1 Sebastiscus albofasciatus
AATGGGTTTAATTTCTATACAGAAGCAAAATGACGGTGGGTAAGTAATGTAATCGCCATATGCCCAAACACCGTGTAACACCGTGTAACACCGTGTAACGCAGACTCCCGCGGCAAGCCTACAACAGACTCAATCTGTCTAACGGCCTCCGGCAGACTGTTCCAGAACCAAGGAGCCGCTACAGAAGAAGCCCTGTTGCTTGTTTAGACAACAGGAATGATATGGAGTGGTACCTAAAGAGCTGATTCTTAGACAACAAGAATCAAATATTTCCAGTTGAGCTTTATTTGCTAAAACATTTCTCTTTGTGTTTTTTAAGATTAAAACCATCCACTAAACGTAATCAGCAAATTGAGACCCATTTTCTCTCTTTCTTTTGTTCTCCTCCAACTGCTTGATAATCACAGTGGAGCAGTCATCATGTGAAGGAGCAGCATCCCAGAAGGAGAATATTCAGCACAAAGTGTTGTATAAGAAATGACTACAATTAATCCAGCTCCCCGGGAGCAGATAACTTGCCAGGAAATGAAGCCACTCTAGAATAGAAACCCCATCCGTCACTCTGGGGGAGACTTAACGTTGACATTTGGATGGTCCCATTATTTTGACCTTACCTTGTACGTAATTTATCATAAAAGGCGGCTGCTGATCAGATAAGCTGTCTGTTTCAGCTTTGAAACATTTATATCAAAGTGCTTTTCTGAAATCACTGGAGTGCAAAATTACAGCTCCAGTTACCCGACAGAGTCCTATCAAGTTTGTGATTAGGTGTCCAACCTGAATGTGAACCAATATCCAGCCGTGATTGTTCCCTCGGCCACCGGGCAGCGCTTGGTTGATGATATGCCTCCTTTTTAAATACAGATGACGACTAATCATCTGCAACGTTTCCATCAGACTCGGAGTTGATTCACAGGGCAGGGCATCTGAAAACAAACCAGTGACACGCTCTGAATATTTAACACAAGCTTCCTTTCATCCTCCGCTACTACGGGGAATAATTCATCTATCACTGCTTGGATTTGTGTTGACTTTCAAAGATTTCTGATTTCTGTGGATGTACGTGCTTTCCAAGCCAGCACACATCATTTTTCTCCCAGGTTAACATCTTTATCCATTACCCTGATGCTGCTATTACGTTGACACCCCATACGAAATTGACCAGAGAAGCAGAAAAGGAGAGACTGCTTCCTCCGACTTGCTCCTACTAAAACGAATAGTCTTACATCTGAGCATGGTGTTCTGCTTCACTGGATTTGGCTGCCAGCTTGCCTTTGTCAGAGCCCGACACAAACCAAGAGAGAGAAAGAAAGAGAAAGAGATATATGGAAGAGGAGCCCGGGAAAGCTTAGCTCCGCCAGATGCTCCACTTGCCACCGAGGAAGAGACAAAAAGGAAGAGCCGGAGGTTTTCAGGGCAGCGAGATCATCATCCCTCCTATCGCTTCACCTCATCTTTCTTCACTGTCCTCTTCACCTTTACGGCTGATGTATCGTCACGAGCTTCAAAGCTGAGAGAAAGTGAACTGGCTTCAAGATCCTCAGGCTCCCTGGAGGACAGCTAATGAGCAAAATCCTAAAAAATCCCATTTGCTGAGGAGACCAAGAAAACACCCAGGCAACCAGTCTTTTACTAAAAGGAAGTGTCACACTTTGTGGGTGGTGGTTTTATTTTGTAATTAAGCCCTGATTACCACATGGGCGAGCTTTTAACAAAGCAGGCTCTCATTTGTTTAGTCAGAGCACCATGTATATTGGATTAACGGAAACCCGTACCATCAACAATGCATTTGTGTGAAGTGGTAAAGGCAGACCGCATTAATAATTAGTTTTTCCTTTTGCTTTCTAATGACTTTCACTGAAAACACAATAAATTAAAGCAGCTGCAATGAGTTAATTTAAAAACCGTAGGGGGGCCGTCTGGATGAGCCAACCGTTCATCATCATCACACCAACAAAGCTGGAAGTTGCCAGTTGAAATCTGAATTTCATGTTTTTCTGTGGGCCAGCACTTCCATGCAGCACAGCAGTTAAGTAGGATGAGTTTGGAGGACAGGGGAAGTAATTAGAGCAGGAAAGGAAATGGGATAATGAGAGAAAAGTAGAAAAGAAAGTGGGAATACGTTTAGAGGGAGAGATGGCTGTATTTAAGAAGAAGAGTTTGAAACAAAGTGAAGTATGGATGCACTGATTCAATACTCAGAATCAGAGTAAGGGCTGCAATTAATAATTATTTTCATTGACCATTAATCTGCTGGTTATTTTTACGATTATCGACGAATTGTTTTGCCTAAAAAATGTGAACAGTGAAAAATGCTCCTCATGTGACATCTTCAAGCTAGGGCTGTCAGAGTTAACGTGATAATAAGCTTTCTAGCAACTTTTTTTTAAGATAATTTTTTTTGGCATTTTCAAGCCTTTATTGTTAGGATAGTGGACAGATTAGAAAGAGGGAGAGAGAGAGGGGCGATATGTGGAAATGGCCGCAGGTCGGATTCGAACGCCGGCCGCCGTGGTTAGGACTCAGCCTTGTTATATGGGCGCCTGCTCTATCAACTGAGCTATCGGGGCGCCCGCGTATAGGTAAGTTTTAATGCCAGGAATTTCTTTAACGCATTAACGCAACAATTTTTACGTTGTAGTGAGCTCAGTTTTAAAGCTAGAGTGAAAACATGTCATACTAGCTTGTTGTGAAGGAGGTTAAATAACACTCAAAACTTGCACTAAATGTTGGCGAGGAAAAATTGTCATGTCCATTTTCAAAGGGGTCTCTTGACCCCTGACTTCAAGATATGTGAATGAAAATGGGTTCTATGGGTACCCACGAGTCTCCCCTTTACAGACATGCCCACTTTATGATAATCACAGGATACCGATGCTCTTACTGTGTGTGAAACCAGAATTTATTTACCATTTATTTGTAGGTATTGTAACTCAAACCACAATCTTTTACTGAGTAGTTTTGTTGCCTAAGCCTAAACAAGTTGTTTCCTGTGAAGACGGAAGTTTATTTTGAAAGGTTTGTATACATGAAACGAGTGGAAATTGACTGTTGTGTGTTGCTGGACATTCTTAGGAAAACGCACAAAAAATGAGGCATAACATTACGTAGTAATATATAGTAATTTTATATATATTATTATATGAGAATACGTTGCCGATCTACATCAAATAGTTTCTTTGTCAATGTCATTATCAAATTCAGCGTTTCCACAATCAGCTACATTCATTCAGTCACGTTGGACTGCCAACACGTTTTTAGCATCGCAGCAATCTCTGGCATCATTAACATAAAAAAGTTATTTAAATTAGTTGCATAAACTGAGGAAAACAGACTTTAGATTTGGGCTAAAGAGCACTGGATCTCTATCAGCAGAGTTGAGATGTCGGTATCTGGAGATAAGAAGTTGTATCAGTGGATCCCTAAAGGAAAGGCAAAGACTAGAGGAGATGGATGGAGGTAGGCTGTAGGGAGAAAGTGAGTAGGAGGTGGGAGGAAAGGACAGTAAAAGTGAAAGGAGGAGGGGAGGAGCTAGGAGAGGCTCAGAGAATTTTGGACGTCTGCCCTGCTATTGTAATGCTGCCAAATCCACTCTTGGACCCGAGAGCTGCTCGAGCAGCTGAGACAACTGTGGGAGGTTCTGGGATGCTGAGATTCATCTCAACTAAGGGCAAGGGACAGCTACAGCAGTGATGAAGACGCAGGTTCTCATTTTCATCTGGATATTATTAGATTATTCCACGAGTGATGCATTTCACACAGTCGACTTTGTAGTCAGATTTCGCCGTGCAGGCATGAAATTAAAATAATCAGTCAGAGAATCTCCAGTTGAATCGTCAGGTCTCTCAAATCGACATTTCATTATGCCTACTGCGTCATTGTCAACAGAGCGCGTGATAAAATGAATGATAAAGGCTTAAACTGACAACTTCTGATGAATTGCTGGACCGCTCTCTGCTGACTGAGTTTTCCTATTTGGCAACTGGTTTCACCCAACCAAGTGGTGAGCACAGCTGGCACTACATCCCCACAGAATGTGTTATTTTTTCATCATCATTTTTTGTCATTTACGAATTGGGCCATTGTAGGTAAAAAAAAATAATAATTACGAAGCCGGGGAAGGGGGGTAATATTCCGACAAAAAACTTTCGGAGATTAAAGTCCTAAATTTACGAGAAAAAAATTCTGATATTCTCAGAGATTGAAGTGGCACATTTACAAAAAAAAACCTCACAAATGTGCGAGATTCTAAAGTCATACATTTATGAGAAAAAAAAAACTTGGATGTTTTCCGACATTAAAGTGGCAAGTTTATGAGGAAAAACGTAAAATACTTATTAATATTATATTCCATTTCTGCCATTAGATCCCCCTAAATGTTGCACACTGGTCCTTCAATTAAAGCAACCAACAGAGTACCCCTCCGTTCACTCCTCCCTTATCAAGACTGCGGTAACTTGAGCCGCCGAGTGCGAAACCATGGTAACGCAGTTCGCCTCGCTCAGAGGTCATCCTTACTGTAATAACACTACTTTAGGAGCAACGGAAGTCAGATGGCGGCTGGCGGTACTACAGTTTTGCACTCTGTGGCTCACGTTAATGCAGTTTCACAAGCGTGTCGGAGAACTACGGTGGCCTTCATACGATAGGATCTCTCTAGAGCCAGTGTTTGGTTTGTCCGTTCTGGGCTACTGTAGAAACATGACGGAGCAGCATGACGGACTCTATGAAGAGGACCCGCTCCCTATGTAGATATAAACGACTCATTCTAAGCTAAAGAAAATACATAACTTAGTTTCAGGTGATTATAAACTAATGAAAACATAGTTATGAATATGATATTCAATTTTCGGCAAATAAATCCTCCTAGATCCTGCACAAGTTGGCAAAGTTGGGAACCAGAAAAGTTATGTTTCACCATTTTTTTTTTGCCATAATTGTCATATTTGCCAATTTCATGTTTCATTAAAACTGGAAGAAAAAAGTTGCAGCTGGTACATTTGAGTTATCCAGCAGACTTTTTCACTATAAGACCAAAATAATTAATATCCCACTGTGATTATCATCCCCATCATGTCAGGAATACTGAACATTTCTGTGTCAGCAGTGACATAATGACATCCTTGCCACAGCCCCCCTTTAAAAGACCCTCAAATGTGATTCTATATGTATGCAGCATAACTTTACTGAACCATCACGCGGTATAAGTATAAGCAACAGTAATGCAAGAAATGATTCATTTACACAGAGAATGACCCTGCGACACTTTCTATTTATAAAAGATAAGGTCATAGACAGTGATGTTTCATGAATATCACAGTATCATTACACATTCATGTAAAGTCCCTCAGACAAATGAATTTTTTAATTGAATATGCTTGCAGAATAGATGGACTCAGCGGAGGTTTATCAGTCACAGTCTCCTCCACTGTGTGTAATGAGTTTCAGTGATGGAGTGGATTTCACATCGGCCAGTTGAAAAACAGATGTGCGGCCATCGCATTTACTCTCTTCCCCATCTGTCCAAAAAATAAGCTGATCGGATGTGTAACATGCATGTAACATAACTTCAATTAAGCACAGTAACCGTCACATACGACTCAGAAGACATTATCATTAGCTGCAGACACAAAAAAAGTTAGCGTGACTCAAAAGAGGACTATCTTGAGAAAAAGGAAATGAAGTTCACTTTGTCTTTTTTCATGATGAGTAATGCACTTTACAGAGAAACCACTTCCATTTCTGCTGATTTATTTTGGTTAGATGATAATGATAAACCAAAGACGCCACCTATCCTCCAGAGCTGTTTCGATGAAATGTCCCAGCTTGTTACAGAATTTCCACAAATTTGACTGAATCATAATGTATGCTGGGAAATATGTAAATCATATTTGTTACAGCTCATTTATGTTTGCCATATACCATCATTAAATGTGTTCTTTTGGGCTTACTTTACTCAAAATGGGCTTTAAATGATAATAAAAGAGTAGAGCTATCATTTAGGAAAAAAGTTCAGCATTGGCTTCAAATGGTAATGCATCACAGCCAACTTTACTGAGGGAAAAGGCGTTGTGCAAATTATAATTTATGGCATTTGGTAGTCCCTGGCAACTAAAGCGACCTGACACTGAAAATCAATCGCATCGCTTTCCAGCACTTACGTTTCAAGCAAAACAACAAGGGGAAATTATAATGAAAACCTGTTTTCAGGCTCAAACTGTAATTTATTGAACAAAGAAGCTGCACAAACCCAACGCTCTGACTGTCTGCCTCAGCAGCGGAGATAGTGACAGTTGATTAGGGCCATGAACAATATATGCAATTAGACCTTGACAGCATGGACTACATTACATATACACCTGCAGGGATTTGTTTTGTCTGGAGGCTCAACAGAACTGAAACTTTACTGATCTGAATTAACGTTATGTTTATGATGGAGACTCATGATATTAGCAGCATCTACTGCTGACACACGAGCAGCCAATTATGTTTAATTACCCAATCTCTTTGCATAAACTTCACTTATTCCACTGCTGCGTGTCAACAACTGTTTGTGCTGCAGATCATGTTTGATGTTTCCACAATCAGACTTAAGATGTGGAGTTATTTTCTGGCCAGCTACTGTGAGCTCGAGAGGTTTGGTTGGAAAACATCCACTGAAAGCCAGCTGAAGCCAGCAACCAGCTGCATCAACTAATCAATAAGTCCTAAAAGACCAAAGAGGCTGCTTGTCAGTTACTTCTCAAATGCCTGAAAACAACTCATATGAGGGTTTATTTAATCTGGTACCTCTGTGGTTGAGGTCTGGTCAAGTCACGGCAACTAAAGTCATAGTTACTAGTTTTGACATATCATACGAACCATTGTGTGAGGATATGTCGTGACCCAACCATCCACCACAACCTCCTCCCTCTCCTCCCTAATGTTTTGTAATGGTATAACAATAGTCAAGTTGCAAGAGCAATGTCTGACCAAATTCCCAGAAAATCTGTGAAAGAAATTGCGAATTAATGCATGTTTCCTTCCTACTACTGTTATGTGAATATTAGGAGTTGGAGACATTGAGATAAACAGTTTGTAGTGATTAAGGATGCACAATATGGATTTAAAAAGAAGTTCATAACCTGTATTTTATGCACACCTGAGGGTACAGGGTAAAATGTAGTGAGCAAAGATGGATGATTTAATATTCCATAGCTCTGACCTAACCAAATCTAACAGACATCACTATTGTTAACACAACAAAAACAAAGAACAGTTCGAACTCTTCAAATGTTATTTTTAAAGTACATACTAAAAACTTGTATTGCAAATTGCAATCGTGTTGTCTTCCTCTGAAACCGAAAAACATCCACACCGGCACCGACATGTTTGGCTAGTCAGCATGCTGCACTTCTTCTTCTTTGTGTTTGTTGGCAGTTTGTAAATCATCTTTAAAGGTTCATACCGCCACCTACTGTATTGGAGTGCGATGCTGCACTTGTTAAGTCAATGAAAGCAAATTGGCTTCGTATCATCAGCCAATTATTTATTGGCTGATTGCCCCATATATATCGTGTATCCCTACTGGCGATACATCTCATTACATTAAAAGAGCGCCAGTCAAAGCTCAAACTAACGATGGAAATATGGCATTTTAGTTTGTGTTATGTATTAATTTAAGGAACGTTACAGTTTCCTATTTCTCCACACAGATCTGATGTCTCTTCAATGAAAGTTTTAGTGACGTTTAAGTCACATGCCTCATGAACGTCATGATTTATTCATTTCCATTGCACTTTGTCCCATTTTGTTTTTAGTGATACACCAACTTTTATACCTCGGGCGAGCATAAAAACTTTTTTTAAGCAATAAATACTTTAACCACTTTCTTCTGAGTCTTTTAACAAATTACTAACACTGACATTTTTCTGTTAAAAACAATCTCCAGTTAGTGTCCTACTGGAAAAGGTTTCAGTAATGGCGCAACTCCTCGTAAAATTCCTCATGAACACCTTTTCAATTTTCTGCATTGCACATATAAAATAAAGCATGCATGAGTCTGTAATTACATGGCCTATTTCTTGCCTCATTTAGGTGGATTTATACAGTTTCCAGAGCAGCCACTGTGGCTTTCCAGTTAAAAAATTGGATGCAAAGACCAGTGACAGAAAAGTACATTGAACTAGGCAGGTGTAGGAGGGACTCATTTTGATGTCTCAGTGATGGAAAGCACCGAGCTTTTACCTTTTGAGCCTGACAACTGAGAAGAGTGAGTGAGCGAGAGCTTGTTATATTCATAAGAATGATGGGAAGACAATGTCTAATTAAGACCAAGTCTCTATATGTTTTCTGGAGGGTTTGGATAGTTTGCATACAGTCCATCGTATCAGTTCATGTTGGTCTGTGCTTGTGCTGGTTAATGAATGAATGTCGACCTTCTTCTTCCGTCTCTTGGCTCCATTTTATCTGCAGTCAGATCCAGTTGCACTAATGCTCGGAGACACAGATCAGGCGCTGCACTCAGAAATGAGAGAGTTAAAGAAGAAAAGATGAAAATGGATTTCACGCCCGAGTTGTCGAGTGAATTGAGGATTATAATTTACATGGCTCCTCTTTAATTCATAAACCTCAAATTCAATTAATTTAGCAAATACTATTCAGTAAATGCAATGTTATATTCCCTTCTAACTCTTTAATACGGCTGCAACTGTTCTTGTGAAGTTACAGAGTGCTTTCGTGTATTTTATGGTGATATTATGCATGATTACCAATCCACCTTTGTTCCTTGGCAGAATCTTTAAAAAAAAAAAGGACCCAGCAGCCGGAGGCCAACAAATCTGTCATGGTTGCAACCTCTTAGCGACTCATTTTGTATTCTTAAATCGTGCATATTTCTCCTTTGCCTTATTCATCTTTCTGGCATTCCTAGTAGCCAATCTCACATATGAATAGGTACTGTATGAAGCAGAGCTATTAATGTCCCACCGAGTAAAGGATTCACTTTCCTCTTTAGGCGAGCACGGTGAATTGCGAGGAAGGTGTGATACAGGTTCTTTGTAAGCGACGACACAATAATTTCAGGTGTTTTCAAAGGCTAAACACAAAAGGGAAAGAATCCTTGAGACTGCTGATGTTATTTATCTTTCTAAAGCATGGGTTTTAAGTGCCAAGAACAAAAAAAATGTCAGAATGAATGTGCACTGACCTTCCTGTTTTATGATCCTGTGTTAATTTTTTGTCGTCTGAAATGTCTCTCGAAGGCAAAACAACATTTTTGTATTTACTATGCATGAATAATTAGGCATTTTCTAGACAGCTCAGTGTGACTCAGCATCACTCTGTATGGCTGGCGCATCTTAAGACACAATACAAGAACAAAGAGGATAACCAAAATGCCTTTTTGTGGTTCATATTCAGCACACCCTCACATTTAGTTTGAAAAAAACCCCCATTAATATTACAGCATTATTTTCTTTTGAAAAACAAAACATTTTAATTTACATTTTTCATGTTTTTCTCTTTCTTTTGCAAGAATGAAATATTTGTAAACTTCACACAAACACTGAAATATGAAATGATGATTTTGAGGCATCTAGTGATGAGGTTGCAGATTGCAACCAACTACAACTATGATGGCCGATGCGAAAACGCGAATGGCCCTATCTAGAGCCAGTATTTGGTTTGTACGTTCTGGGCTACTGTAGAAACATGGCAGCCGGCTCCGTGAAGAGGACCCGCTCCATGTGTCGATATAAACGGCTGGGGTCGTGTTTATCGTGTTCAGAGTCCATAGGCACGCCCCCCTCTTGTGGTATTCACGACCTCGTAAGTGGAAAGTTTCTGAAAGGTCAGTGTTCACAAGTTGTGATGTGCTTGTTGACGTTGTCAGAAATGGCAGCGCCCATAGAAGTTAATTTTTTGGTGTATATTGTAATTTTAGTTGTATATTTTTCGTAATATTATGATATGTCTGAGGAAAATGTTGATATTCCCATCTTTTTCCTCTGTCATTATGCCTTTGCATTTCCTGCATTATGTTACCCACTTGCTGGTTTACTAAATTGTTATCCTCTGTGGCTTCTAGATGCCCCCAGTAACGTTAATACTAATCGTTTAGCAGCGATGTTCTCGCGATTTGAACCACTTGAACGCCACATATATTGCGTACATGACTTCCCACGTTGTAAATACAATCTCACGAGTTTCATTTGAAGGCACCATCAGTAGAATTATATCATGAGTCATAATTATAATGTATGACTCAGCTTTAAACATCAAAAAGTCAGCCAGGGAGACGGCGTTTTCACCCAGCTCACGGAGCTAACATTTAATAAGCCTGTTAGCTGCAAGAATTGACAGTCGGCAGCTAAAAATAAGAAGCCTTGCTTTTGTCTGTCTGTCTGAAATCAAGGACCCATTGTTTCAAAAATTGTTCAAGTGCCTATTCTGCCCCAGTTATAAATGCAAACTGCATATGTGATGTGCAAGAAAGAAAAGCTTGACATGCGTAGCAACAGTAATTTTTCATCATGTTTCCAACGGCAGCAGTCCGTCACAGGATTCTGTTTGGTATTAATAGTTTTTTTTCCCTCTCTCATTTTCTGCTGCTTTACCTGTCCACAGGTTCAAGTCTCAAACAAATTGTCATACAATGCATGTCTGTCCTAATATGTGAGTGGTATAGATTATTTGAATGCAAATTTTCCCTGACACAGTGAATGAAATTGGTTGAGGAAATAGAGAGAGGCAACATCGCAGAAGAAGCTTACGCCTCAGTACACTGCGAGGTGTCAAGAGAACAAGTTGGCAAAGCCCTGCTTTACATTCAAGGCTGAGTGGGGCCATTTCTACCAAAGGCTATACACTTCATGTTGGTTCAATGAAGTGAACAAGTCTAGATAAATGCAAAAAAAAAAAAAACGAAAACTGCCAAGACAAGTTTTTTCACTTCATGCTGCCAGGAGTTTTGCAGCACTCTGGTATCGATTCAGCCAGTGTCTACGGCTACTGATCTGGAGGGATCTCACTTCACCGGGATTATTGGAACGATTATGATGGGTTGTCAATACTAAGACACTTCTCCAGTATCTTGCATGAATGTTCCCAAGTGAAGTGACTTCCATACCCATGTTTTATTTTCCCTTCCATTCGGCTGCCATTCTCCTGACTGGAGGAAGCTGTTTTTATTGATATACATCTATCACAATTGGAGCATTATTGTGTTGTGGGAATGATTTAAATGATAATTTTAAGTGCTGCAGGGAAAAACACTGAACGAAATATAATCCTACCCCTAACCTTCTTCACACCTCATCGGTTCGGATTGGTATGAAAATGTCATCCACAGTGATTGACAGTGTCTTCTAGCTGTAGTTGTAGTTGAGCATTTTTTCCCATTTATGACCCTGTGAAAAGAATCATTTTGATTTGTGGACTTAAGACAGGAAAAATGATCTTTGTGCTCATGTATTCAGAGGGGAAGGAGTTGTGAGTCCAACAAAAATCAGCTCCAACACATTGTCAGCACTTGGTTGAGCATTTGTTTTTGTCAGGCATTTTACATAATGAATGACAACAAGCTAGGGCTGGCCAATATATCGATATTATATTGATATCGTCATATGAGACTAGGTGTTGTCTTAGATTTTGGACATCATAATATGGCATGAGTGTTGTCTTTTCCTGTTTTTAAAGGGTGCATTACAGTAAGTGATGTAATTTTCTGAATTTTGACTGTTCTAGCTGTCCTAGCATTTGTCGAGGCGTGAATATTACATGCCTGTATGAAGGTCTGGTACCAGTAGGGGGCAAGAAAACCCCTCACTTAGGTTTAGTCAACAAAACCACTTAGTTAGGTTTAGGAAAAACGTCATGCTACGTTGTTTCCGTACATATTGTACTTAGTTTACGTACTTACTTTAAGACCAACCATAAATACGGAAAACATGTCAAAAACGTAGCTACAGTAACGTAGTTTACAAAACAAAACACCGTTCTCCCGTTTCCCATTTGAAAGTCCTGTGTTTGTTTGTTTGATATCAACAAACCCCAAACAAGAGCAAAATGTGATCAGCAGCCTTAACAATAGACATTCAAAAATAACAAAATGTACAGAGAAATAAAACTGATTAATTCTCATTGCAAAATACAGACCAGGGAGAATATAGCAAAATATACAAGACTCTTTTTTTTTATTATTATTATTATTACAAAGCAGTGAAGTAATGCACCGGAAAATGCACAGTATCTACTGTATAGAAAACATTCATTCTAATAATGACAATAAATGCATAAATAAGCCAGTGGATATTCATGATATGAGAAAAACTCGCAAAAATAGAAAACACACTCTGATACAAAGTAAACTACAACTTTTAGAAATGAAATGATATTTTGTTAAACAAAAAGCTCATGAAACTCATAATAAAACAGGATGAATACACAAGCAGGCAAATTAATAAACCTTTGGTTGAACTGGACTTTAAAATAATTTTTACAAGTGAAAATTAAAAAAAGTTGTTTTCTTTACCTTCTTTATGTCTTTGTTTATTCTTGTTACTCACACTCTCTTGATCTTTGAGTACAAAAAATTCAAAAGTTTAGGTAAATATTAATTCAAACACTAACGTTTCCACTTTTCTATGTATTCCTGCAGTTAAATATAAAACACTTGCATGTCTGTAAAGTGCATCAGACATATGTAGCCATTGTTAAAACTTGTACCTTTTATTACGCACCACAGTTTTGTGTTTTCTGTTGAGAGTGATGCAGGAAAGATGCTTTCAGAAGGTTTTTACAATACAGACCCAATTGCCCATGTCACGTACTTGAAACAGGGAGAGCTGAGGAGAGGAAATGTTTAGGCTTGCAGTGATGCTGTCATGTCGAAGGTATTTATTAGATTAGCCCAAAACCCACACAGCATACAGCTACACAATTTGTTCCGGCTTACAGACTGTAATTTCTGCCATGTTGCTGTCATGGATAGTTGAATGTTGTGCAACCAGCCTTTTGTGGAATGATATCCGGGGCTGTAGATGTGCTTGTAGGATGTTTTTTTTTTTTTTATTCCTTCAATGAAGATGTTTCAAGAGAGGGAGCTTGAAATATAAGTTTAATTTGGACTGATCTCTTTATATGCCTTCATTAATCCACAACTCTGCCCTACAGTGACCAATTAAGGCTTCTAGGGCTGTTGAATTTTTATCTCTCTGTAAGGAGAACATATGGAGGGGAAACGAATGGGTGTAGTGCAGGATTTGCTTTTCTTGTATATAGTGTTTAACTGTGTAATGGGGAGTTTTGCTTGCTTTTGGTCTCTCTCTCATTATCTCTCTAAATGGGCTCTCTGTGTAATAATTAAATGCAATTCTGCAGCAGAAAAATGCAAATGAATGGGACAAACGGAGCAACAAGTCTTGATAGGTCCCCATGGACACGCCAAGCCAGGAAGTGATTCAGAGGCAACAAAGGAAACAGCCTCCATTGTGACAGAAAGAGAGGAGCATTTAATTTTTTCATGTCCTCAGTTGTTGCACAACATAATCAACTTCACTTTGTTTTGTACAGTGCACGCTTTCGATGTCCCTGCGCTCATTAGGAACAAAATTAAGCAATGATGTTCTGCTGTGAGGTTACATCTGACTGTCACATTAAAAATGTGTGATTTCAAGAACGCTATATGTTTTCTCTTTGATGTTCAAATATTCCTCAGTGTATTGAAAGGTTTTAATTAGTGCTATCAAAGTTGTGAAATGCAAATTTGTTTTAACGCCAGTAATTTCTTTATTGCATTAACACAACTTGAGATATTTAGGTTGTAGCTGTAGTTTTAAAGCTAGAGTGAAGATACTGGCATCATATAAAACTAGATCCTAAGTGAGTGTGATCCAAACATTTCCAATAACTCCAGAGCGTTGAAAAGTCCAAAAGTCAACATTTATTGAAAAAAGATAGATGTAATCATTTCCAAAATTCACAACGCTTTTTTATCAAACAAAATATTCCGCTTCAATCCATATTTGTTGGCATTTAGCCTTTCAAAAACTACATTTTCACTGCCAGTCCGTGCATTAAGGCGCAATTGTGTGTATAGGATTGTTTACGACTTGTGTGATCCAAACATTTCCAATAACTCCAGAGCATTGTTAAGTCCAAAATATGACTGGTAAAGTTGCGTTAACAACGTGTTAACTCAAATTATTTTGAACGCCACTCATTTATTTTGCTTGAGTTTGCCATGTTATGATTTAAGCATATTTAATATGCTAAATGCAGTACCTGTGAGGGTTTCTGGACACGATTTGTCATTGTTTTGTGCTGTTAATTGATTTCCAGTAATAAATATATACATACATTTGCATAAAGTAGCACATTTGCCCAATTTCCATAATAATCAAGGTTAAAGTAATAAAATAAAAATACAGACTCCACAATGTGCATACAAATAATGGCAACCCACAACAGTAAATGTTTTCTGCCTTACGCAGACCCAGGGGGTCGTACAGCCAAAAAACATTCAGTCTGACAGCACAGCATGGGAAGAGTAAGATGGACAGATTTTGACAGATGATGATCATCGAGCAAACATGTCAGTTAAAATCAAAGTAAAGACACATGACATGACTCATCTTGCTCTCGGGTTTACTGCCTATGTAGTTTTGTGTTTAAAAACTGTGCAAAGTTTGACTTGCATTTGCTTAAAAGAAACTTATGCAAAGGTTACATAAGTTAAAGGTTAACGCTCAACTTGAGTTATTCTGTTACTTCCAATATAGTTAATGGGTGATAAAAAATAAGTTGGTTTATGGTGAGATGTGGGACAGGACAATAATTCTGCCTCTAAAGGTGTTTAAAAATAACTGGGTCTGAAAAGTAAGGTTAATGCTGAAGTGCCTTAAACTTGCATTCTTTCTAATAGCCAGCAGGGGGCGACTCCTCTGGTTGCAAAAAGAAGTCTGATTGTATAGAAGTCTATGAGAAAATGACCCTACTTCTCACTTGATTTCTTACCTCAGTAAACATTGTAAACATGAGTTTATGGTCTCAATCTCTAGTTTCAAGTCTTCTTCAATAATACAGCATGATGTTCATTTAGTCAATTATGGTCCCATTTAGAGTCAAATAAATCGTAAAGCAGGGGATGCTTTAGGGCGTGGCTACCTTGTGATTGACAGGTCACTACCACGGCGTTGTCCGGTCTGGGAGTTGTCCGTGTTCGTCTTACAACTTTAACCCTTTCACAGGGTGTTTTCTGTTCATGAAAGTTAATTATATCATTTTGGTTGCCTGAAAAAGCCACTAAACAGCTGCCTCAGCTGTACTTTGTTTAGTGAAAATTAGAGCACGATTGCATATAAACATGCATAACTAAGATTGTGAACATGGCAAACATTATACCCAGCACAGTTGCATGTTAGCATCGTCATTGTGAACATGCAGGAAACAACCAAACACATGGAATATAAAACAATAAATACCCCCCCCCCCTGCTCTTTCTATCCCATGCATGCACACTCACAGACACATACAGTAAAAACAAACATCCAATTCTACTACCTATAAGAAATCTTTCTTTACATATGATCCTATCTATAGTATCACACTTCAACATTCCCACACAGCTGTATAAAAGGCCTTCAGAACTGGTCACCAGATAATTTCCTCAAGTCCGTTGTAGGCAGTGCTGAAGGACTTTGCAGTAATAAATGATGAACGTGCAGCCTTCTGAAAGGTGCTTCTGTGTTCAATATATTCCCAAGAAAAACTCTGAAATCCCAAGCGAGGGGAGAGCGGTGGGTCGCAGGCAGGCAGGCTGTTGAGAAATGCTGCAAGTATTGGTTGGCTCTATATTATTTTGGGAAATATAAGCTTGCTTGCTCCATTGCATTCGATTTGCCTCCAACTCACCTGCGCATAGCATTCTCCTGGAGGGAATAACTGTTTATACTCGCACCATATGTGATGTTTTTTTTTTTTCTTTTCTCCTTCTCCATAACAAAAACAAATTTATATTGAGCACCATATAAAGTAGCCCTGTTCTCTTCCCCGTGTAAGAACTATTACTTTGGTCGGGGGACGTGTGAGAAAGAAGATTAAAACCTTGTTACAGTGTCAAACATCAGTGAAACATCTGACAGCTTTGTGGCTGAAGATGTAAATCAAACGTCCCCACAGATTTGGAAGCCAAACACACTTTGTTTCTCTACTTTATTGCACAATAGGTTGCGGCTCTATTTCCACTGCTAGCACTTCACCTTAGGGGAGTAAAACAACAATGTCATGTCACTATGAGCACAATACGGGAAGCCTTTACCTGAAGCCAACAAGACGAGTGTGTCAGAGTCTGGAAAGGAAAACTCAGGACAAGATGTGCACTCTTTTGACAAGGTTATAGTGGTGTTCAGTAGATAAGTGTCTATCTTTCTCTTCCCACAAGTATTGTGTCGGACTGAAACAAATAAAACGGGTCTCCATAAATATACTGTAGGCAGGAACAGATATCTGGAGCAGTGGATCCCAAAGTGAGTGCTGCAAGATTAATTTATAGTGCATGTTTTCATTCCACCACATTAAAAGTTCTCTGTACGATATCCAGAGCATTAATATAGCAGCAAACAACTTTATTGCTTTATAATCTTTACTTTTATAGCACCTTTCAAAACACAGTTACAAAGTGCTTTACAATAAAAACAGAACACATTGGAAACACAAGGATAATGAAATGTACTAAAGCCTAATAATTAAACACATAAAAACCCAGAGAGGTAAAACTAAAATGTCATAAAACATAAATAAAATCACAGAAAAGAAATGTGTTTTTAAAAGATACGATTTAAAAGATGTGCATTTCTACAGCAATAGTACCAACAGTGCAGAAAACAGAAATGGAAATACTGTTTTTAATCACTGATTGTTCCACTTTGCTCTCCTTTAGGCTTTTATATAAGAATTTACATTGCATTGCTTTTCCCACTAAAAAAGTGTTCTAACACATTTGATTATAAAATTACAGTTACTGAACTAGTGAAATTATGTCAGTTTTGTTGCATAAAGCCCAACAAAAGCTCTGCCATGATGCTTTTATCATTATTTTTTTGTATTTTTCACACACAGTGAACAAATAATGATCAACAAAACCTCATTTCAGTTCATTGTAACTAATTATTCAGTTATAATGTCATCTCTCTGTGATACTGGTAGCCTTGCAAAAGCTTACATCTGTTCTTAGAAGTGATGATTTTTTACATTTAATAGACCTTTAAAGGAACAATTAGGGGGATCTATTGGCAGAAATGGAATATAATATTAATATTAAGTATGTTTTCGTTAGTGTATAATTCCCTGAAAATAAGAATCGTGTTTTCCTTACCTTAGAATGAGCCGTTTATATTTACATAGGGAGCGGGTCCTCTCTCCACAGTCTGTCATTTCTACAGTAGCCGAGAACAGACAAACCAAACAACTGTTAACTTTTACAGCTTGGGCCGGACGCCACCACTCTCTCTCTCACACTTCACCACTCACTTCCCACATACACACACACTTTGCGCAATGGCTGTGCTACAAATGACCTACGCTACAACTGGTTCTATAGAGGGCCATTTGTATTTTTGCGTTCACCACCGTAGTCCTCCTACACGCTTGGCACACAAGAATGGCTGCAGTTGGTTGCAATCTACAACCTCACCACTAGATACCGCCAGATCCTACACACTGGACCTTTAATGTTATCCAAAGACTTGGTGGAGAAAATGTTTCATTGTTTTATTAATTGTGATTTGGATTTTGCCCAATTATGCTAATAAAACAGAAGATTGGCACCACGTCTTATTTTTCATCTTGCACTCGAATCTTTCCCAAAAACCAAAGAGAAAACACAATAATGTCCATTACTGATAAGTGTTGTTGCATTGTTAATAAGGTAGATTCTGTTGTCTAGATGCAGGGATTTGCTTTAAAACATCTATAATTTTACAAAAAGAAAAACATATTTCCTTATCAAAACAAAAAATTTGGCTACTTGTGGATGTTGTTTGTCAAAGAAGAACTTCAGTCACCTGATAGCAGGTGGTTGCATGTGGGGGGTAAAGATTGTAAACCCCCGTCTGTGTTCAAAGACGGTCTTTGGTGTTGGATGTGACGATGACCTTTGACCACTTCCCTTTTGGTCTGGCGTTCACAGACAGCCGATGTTATCTGTCTCCGGTGTTCATTCAGTCTCTGGTCCAGGATCAGCTGTCTCACTGATGCAGTGTTGATGTTACACTACTGCTAATGTTACTCTCCAGGGCAGTCCTGTCTTCAGGTTGTACCGTCAGATAACTTCAGGTGTTAAATGGTTGTAATTTAATGGCCTATTCATGGACTATTGAACATTATTTGTATACTGATATTTGTAATCTGGTGTCAACCGTTGCCTAGCAACGGCTGCTGTAAGCAGGAGATAACAGACAAGTGCTGGGAGGACTGACGAGGGAAGGAATCGGAGACTGGAAAAGGAAGGCGCCGGGTGTTTTTGAGAAAAGTGGAGATACTCTCATTATTTTGAATTACCTTCAAAGAGAGATGTGAATATCACTGCGGGATACAAACACAGGTCTGACAGAGCTGTCCATTCCACAAGCAGTCTACAGGCTTAATAATCCACTGAGAGGCTTATTCACTGTCCGTCCATGTACTTTACTCAGGATGATAAACATTTTTAATGGTCGTAGTAATTAGTAAAACAATCGCGTGTTAAACTTTAGGGAAATGTTTTACAAAGTTTTGAGTGACTGTCCTTTCCTTGATTTTAAGCAGTAAATAATTATCTGAGAAATCCATCTACTCACAAGGTCCTTTCAGTAGCTTTTCTGGAGCAAACACAAGGCTTACATCCAGGAGGCCGCTGTTCACTGTCACTTTCACTTCACTTTCTCACATTTGCACTGTAAAAACATAGTAATTTTAAGCCCAACCATGTTGTTTTTTTCCTAAACCTAACTAAGTGATTTTGTTGCCTAATCCAAATTAAGTGTTTTTGTTTAATTCACAACATTAAGCATGTGTTTACTGTGACCAAAACATGATGCTTAGGGGTCTGACAAAGCATCAGTATGTGACGAGTTGAGATGAGAACGTGTTGGTTAATCAGTGTTTGGGGCAAAAGTATATCCTCACTACATCTCATTTACATCCCTTTATTCTGTCTTTTCCCGCTACTGCATCAGCTTAAGCCTTAAGCTAATAGTTCAAACGTCTCTGAAGAACCATATTTTTTTTGGTTTAGGTGGGAGACTCTTTGGGACTGAAGTCCATGTCTCTGCTTTCAGTGTTGGCCTGTAGAAGGCACTTTGGTTCGCACGAGTGAAATGTGAGTGTTGCTGGGTTTATTTTGTTGATCTCGCTCTTAAAAGTCTTCAGAAAAAAATGGAAATTTGAGCATCAACGGCTCCATGACAACAGGGCAAACTGTGATTGAAAGCTCCTGTGTTGTGTGTGGAGAATATTTTCTCTACTGCTGTCTCCAAGGTCAAGAATGAACTCTAAATACACCGAATTGTCATATTGGATAGGAACTTGTTTACAGTATACTGTGTGTTTACAACACACAAACAACATCACTGCTAAGACAACTTTCTTCTTCTACAAGGTTTTGAATGGCATCTACAATATGTTTTACAGTGTGTGCCACAAGGTCAACCCTAACACAAACTCTACTGCATGTTGAAGTAAAGGAAAAGTGCTTATTGACTTAAAACAGAACAGAGGGCTGATGTACCTCTACTGCTAAAGTCTTAAGAGATTTTATTTATCCCCAAAAGGATGAATAAAGTATGTTCTGCCTATCATATGTCTTGTTGGTAAAATCTTAATCTATGTAGTAAAGCTGTCAGGTAAATGTAGTGGAGTAGAAGTGTAAAATACCATGAAATTGAATAAGTAAAATTAAAAGTACCTCAAAACTGTAAGTACAGTACTTTGAGTAAACGTGAGTTATTTTCCACGGCTGGCTAAATGTGATTATATCGGGACGGCTGGCTCAGAGGGATCAGTAGGAATGACTGATGATTTAAGGAGTCAAGTGTCACAGAAAAGGCAGCGGTATTTCAGCAGAATGTGCTCGTGTGATGGGCACGTTATTTATAATTTCTCAAGCAAGTGACATGCATTAAAAGGCCTGAGTGTGTGTGTGTGTGTGAGACGACGAAATGGATTTAGGTTTAATTTCTGTGACAAAAACGGCAGCACATGCAGCTGCAGGCAGAATCCCAGAGGGCAGATGGAGGCACGCCGCGTATGCACAAGCTTTATGATGCCAAATTATGACATGTTGTTTTAATTACAGCCGGATAGTGTCAGGCTAGCATTCTCTTGATATGTTTAATATTGATGTGACATCCTTAATCTGGATGTTATTTCTTGGGCTGTCACTGGCAGGTAGACTGTGAATGGCAGCCTGCAGGAGAGAGGTACGTTTGCCACTGGGGCTACATGTATTATTCACTTATGTTTTTCAAAGACACGGCGTATTCCTTTCATAGTATGAGCTATGAGGATTGCGTATACTGTGGACATGAAATGTGTGTAGGTATAATTGAAAAGAGCAATGTGCTTAAATAAGATATCCAGAGGAATATTGTTGTGAGTCTGCAGCCGTGGAAGCAGCTGTGTGATGCTGTACTTAGGCACAGCGGTGATTTGAGCTAAATGCTAACATCAGCATGCTAACAATGCTAATGTTGCCATGTGCACCATCCTAGTTTAGCGTTTTAGCATGCTAACATTTGCTAACTCGCACTAAACGCAGAGTACAAGTGAAGCTGATGTCATTAGTTTTGCAGATATTTGATCATAAACCAAAGTACTGAACTAATTTAATTTTGACCTGATGATGGCGCTAGATGAGAAGTTAAGGTATCGCCGGTGGGCAACCTCTGGTTCTGAGAAGTGAAGCCAATGCTGAAGTGTCTTAAACTTTCATTCTTTCTAATAGCCAGCAGGGGGCGACTCCTCTGGTTGCAAACAGAAGTCAAATTATATAGAAGTCTATTAAAAAATGATCCTATTTCTCACCTGATTTATTACCTCAGTAAACATTGTAAACATGAATTTATGGTCACAATCGCTAGTTTCAAGTCTTCTTCAATACAGCATAATGTTCATTTAGTAGATTATGGTCCCATTTAGAGTCAAATAGATCATAAAGCAGGGGATGCTTTAGGGCGTGGCTACCTTGTGATTGACAGGTCGCTAACACGGCGTTGTCTGGTTTGGTCTTACAAATTTAATCCTTTCACATTGTTATTTAAAGTTAATTATAACTTTTTTTGGTCGCCTATAAATGTCAGCTTCCGGTTGTACTTTGCTCCACCCTCTCGTGTCACTTTTGGTTGCAACCAAGATGGCGACGGCCAAAATGCCGAAATCGAGTCTTCAAAACAGGAGTTCACAAACCAATGGGTGACGTCACAGTGACTAAGTCCACTTCTTATATACGGACTATGATTTATATGTTATATTTACAGTACAAAAGTCAAATTAAATTACTAGATTTATCATTAGCTATTGTAATTTTTTCAAGCTGCTATCACCTCATCAATATCAAAATCTTTATATTTGAAAAGCTAAAACCAGCATTTTTTTATTTATCAAGAAAATAATCCAAACATTTACTTTCCTTTAAAGATGTTAAGGTGCTAATGAAAATTGTGTTGGATTAATTTTCTGTTGATTGATTAACTGTTTTAGCCCTATTGGAGTTCATGAAGCTGAACATCAGCATTTTAAAACGGCTTCAAAATGGCAGTCCACAAACCAATGGGTGACATCATGGTGACTACATCCACTTCTTACATACAGTCTATGGGTATCACCAAAGTCAGAAGGCGTCATACTCTGGTATCCTTGAATATCTGTACAAAATTTCACGGCAATCCATAAGACAGTTGTTGAGATATTGATATATACTGTATACATGGTGGACCGACATTGCCGTCCCCCTAGAGCCATGCCGCTATAGAGTCAACATGTCAGGATCACAACCACATTGTCAGACTTGGCTCAAGTTTCATCAGTCTTAACTGTACTCAAAGGCCAACTGTTGTTTGAACTGAAAATTACAGCCCTGTTTCAG
Source organism: Sebastiscus albofasciatus (assembly GCA_916701655.1). NCBI lineage: Eukaryota > Metazoa > Chordata > Actinopteri > Perciformes > Sebastidae > Sebastiscus > Sebastiscus albofasciatus. The sequence continues at coordinate 22,100 of CAKAOI010002542.1, forward strand.
TCCCACATCAGTATGCTGACATGCTAACATCCCATTCACTCTCGCTGCTTCATATCGGAAGCACATTACTCCTGAGGCTTTTGATGCTGTTGAAAGTTTTATGAGAAAATATGAATAAGACATGATATTACCTGCCTCGACAGGTGGGCTCGACCTCTGTGGAGGGACAAAACTATCTAACCTCAGTAAAATACGGTAAAAGGAGGTGTCGGTGGTGGTGTGTGCATGTATGTGAGAAGCCTTGGCCACTACAGTGAGACTGGTTAATTTGTACAAAAAAAGGATTTTGCCTCTAATGAGACTGTAAAAACTTTGTATTCATAAAACTCAGTATATCAATAGTTTTTCTAATCTAATGTTTGTCAGATGTACTTAAGCCCAATGGTGCTTCAAGCTGAATGCTAATGCTATAGTCCCATCTGGGCGCTAATTTACTGATGTTCAAATATAAACTGGTTCCTTAACAACTTTGAACATCATACAGAAAAATCACCAAACTTCTGCCTCTTTTTTCTTCTTTGTTAAGATTACAGTCATTTACTGTGTTAACTTTAATAATTTATTGAACCCGTATGTGTTAACCATACTGTGTAATTAAAAAAAAAAAACACTTGGGTGCCAGTGAGAAAATATATATATTCTTTTCTTCATTACATTACTGAAAAATATCCCTTCTGCTGCAGCATGATTTTTTTCCCCCAGCCTGGCTCCCTGCCCAGATCAAGAAGTTGTTTACATCCAGTCACGCCATTTTATAATAGAGCCAGTCTGAGTATGATCCGGCTCTTGATGCTGTTCATGACTAGTTTTATAAGTGAATATGAATGAGAGTTGATCTCAGATGGTTAGAGAGGCCTACCTTTTCCTTTTGGTGAAGCAACGCAACTAAATTTCTTTGCAAACTTTCATTCGATTAAATGAAAAGGAGTGGGTTGGATTGATTTTTTTTTTCTTCAAATTAAAGTATAAAAAAATCTTAATGTTGACCTTGAATTACCTCCTACTTTTTCCAGTCTTTGTTCTTCGATTCTCATTTCCGCTGATTACTAATGATTTCTACATTAAACTCTTGAGAATCAGACAGTTTTTAGGGAAATGTTTTCATATCAAGATCACAACAAAATCATCCGGTATTTGAGGAAAACTTTAAGTCACAGAAAAACATGTAGACACCCAACAGGCCGTTCGCATACAGCATCTATAAACATGTGGAAAACGCCAGCCGTGCCGCTTCTTGTTTCCAACCATAAGCTTGACTGTAAGCATCTCTGTAAATGTATTCACTTAACAGGAACATGAGGTACTTTCGATAAACGTCCTAGTGAATTTAAGACCTGCAGACAGAGAGAGAGATAGAGTACATACAACAAAGGTGAATTTAAGTGAATATCCTCACTCACTTCTGCAGTCCCTTCACTGGAGAGCTTTACATATTGGAGGAGTCCCTCTCAGCCTAAAAAAACCACAGGACTTCTTCTCCTTGCACTCAGACTTCCTCTCTCAACAGCTGGCTCTTTGGCTAAGAGCCGTCAAGCTGGAGAGAGCTGTGCGATGTTTCCTCCTGGCAGTGATAGAGCAGCTCTCTAGAATGGTTTCCCCTGGTGCAGGATGCGTCTCGCTGTGTTTGGCAACCCAGGAGACGGGCATCACATCTGGTCCTCCGCTCCGCAGCGGCAGGCAGCGAGAAGTAAATTCTCCTAATGACGACCGGCTGGCCAACGGCCCGATCCGCCGGGGCCTGGGTGTAAAGATGGCCTCCTGCTCTAGTGGAGAGAGACGTCTAAAGATGGAGGCCTTCCATGATTTGTGAAACGGTGAACACATTTCAGAGGTTTTTTACTGCCTACATGGAAATGAGGAAGAAACAGAACATGCAGTAGCGTGTTTCACTGCTTTGTCTGACTGATTTCAGTCTGCTGGTTGGTTTTTTTTCCAAGGTCACACAGTGTGGTCTGAAAGCTGTAGTGTCCACATGGACAGTCGGTCAGGTAGATGATAGACGTTAAATGTCTAAATGATCGATACAAGATAAAAAAGATTTAACTTAAAGCCAGCTCATACAGATATTTATGAAGTCATTTTTGCCAAGAAATCAGTCTACAGTGCCTTTCTTTGTTTTGACTTAGGGACTTATTTGTTCAAAATTGTAATAAATAATAATAATACCGAAAAATAGTGATAGTGCCCCTTACTAGAGGTCGACCGATAGTGGACTTTTAAAGGCCGAGATAAAAACGACAATTTGGAGCAGGAAAAAGCTAATAGTTTTAAGTTATATATTCAAGAGATAACTTTTTTCTTCCCCTCTACCTTGACCGTTTGTATGAAGACTCCATGCAAAACGGCGATGTACGTCCCCACGTGACTGGTGGCGGCTGCACAGCCATCGGCCACTATCGAAGCTCAGTTCCGTCGATAACGATGGTTTGTAAAACATCCTATCGGCACCAATTATTCGGCCAAGCTAATGAATCAGTCTACCTCTACCCCCTTACATTGGTGATGTCCACTGAGTGTGAATTTTTGGGACTGATTGATGATGCTGCACTGTTAATGATGTGATATCCGTGTGGACAGTCCCTTCAGTTCCAATGCGTTGTTACCAATTTAGCAACTTCCTCGCTGGATTTGGCGTCAAAAAGTCAAGCGACTTTTTGGGCACACCTTGACGCTTCTCCCTTGAAGAGAGCCGCCAGTATTTGTCAGTGAATGTGTTCTCGTGTTTTAGTAGTTTATTTTGACTTGTGTACAGTAAATACAGCATATAAATCACAGAGTGTGTATAAGAAGTGGACGTAGTCACCGTGACGTCACCATTTGGTTTGTGGACTGCCGTTTTGAAGCCTCGGGTTTGGCATTTTGGCTGTCTTTGGCCATCTTAGACTTTTGGAGCTCAAAGTGACCATATTTGGACAAGAGGGTGGAGCTGGCTACTGGAAAACAGGGTTGTTTGTAATGTACTTACCAGAAAAAACAGATGAACATAAATGAACCAAATTTTGCCATGATGAAACACACATAGATTTGCAAGGTGAAAGCAATACCAGCGTTGCTGTCGCGGCCGGCAATTAGCATGAGCAGCAATAATCCTCCATGGCTGAATAAACAACAGAGTTGCACTTTCACAGAAAATCTAACATCAAATGCATCCCCTGAAAACATCCAAGCAGACAAATCAAACAGATTCTTAGCAGTGTATCAACATAGAGACAGCTAAAATACATCAACCTTATTTCCCACAAACATCCCAGCTGGATATCCCTGACCGTGTAGTCAGAAGTCTGCAGTGATGAGATACAACAACCACAATGCAGTCATTTGACCACAAATGTATTTTGAATATGCTGCACAGCTTGTTTACAGAAATGTGATGATCATTTCATGCTTTTAAGGGGCTCATGATCCTGAACGCACCCGTGTTTGCGTCGAAGTTGAGATGGAACTGCAGGGCTAAGTTTCTGACTGTTCAAAGGCTCCATGTTCAAAGGAGTGTGGACAGACGTTGGGCAAAATACATTTACAGTTTTAATTTTAGGTTGTTCTGCATCTTAAATGTCTCTGGTTGAACCCTGAAGATGCACAGCGGGAACACAGAGTTTTGTGTAGAGACATAATTATCAATATGAAAGTTTTAAAGTGAAAAATGAGCTCCAAATTCATATTGCTACCAAACAATCTTGGGAAAACCGAAGATTGTTTTGGGAGATTAAAGGGGGCTTTTAAAACAGTCCAAAAGCCAAGGATAGTCAGTTTATTATAGAAGAGAATTACAAACACAAAAATACTTACATTTGAGAAGCTGGAATCAATTAGTTTTTGCCATTTTTGCTTAAAAATAAATGATTATTTGATTATCAAAATTGTTTGCTGTAGATAGATAAATCGATGTCAAATAAACAGCGCTACAGGGATTGTGATAGGCCGGTCCAATTTGTTCCATGATGCTGTCGCATCCTGAGCATCAATATTTACTAGATGCGAAGGGGCTGGATCTGTTGATGCCTCCTCAAAGACAGGAAATAAAGTTAGATTGGATTTTCTTTTACCTTCTGGGTCATAGAAGAGTAAAACAGGCAGAATGTGTCAGTTGTGGATAGGAGTTAATCTCATAGGGCTCAGGTTGAATCCTATGGTTGAAAATAAAAACCCTGCAGGCTACAATGTGCTGAAACCAGTACAGCATGACACAAACGAACACAGTGCTGGGAATTTCTGGTCTGACAGCACTGATGTTTTACTCCATACTCGGACAAAATGTGGCAGGAATGACGTAAAAACTGTGGAGGAAGAGCTCTGATTTTAACTTTTTCCGCCTGTTTTTTTCCTTCCCGGGTCGTCCTTGAGGAGCGCTCCCTCTGCTGCCTTTTCGCAGCACACTAAACAGCAAAAGGACAGACAAGGTGCATGCTAAGCGGAGGTGGTTGCTCCTGTCATGGTCGACCTGGGCGCTATCAGGACGGGATCAGTCGGCCGTGTCTGGATGACAGGATTCTGCCTGCGTCGCCATCACTGCTGAGCATCCACAGACGTCCTTCGGCCTCAGAGGCATGACAGCCAGCTCAGCATGACAATAGGACAACTAAAGGGTGACGAGGCGTCTGCAGTCAGCACCTTTAACCACATCCTGGGCTGCTGCCATCACCATTTGTCCTTGACTTTGCATATGAAAAATTAATTAAAAAATGCATATAAATATTATTAAAAAGACAATAAAAATAATCATAGAAATATTAAGTATCTCCAGTCATCATCATCCAGTAACTTAAAATGTGAAAGATCTACCAAATGACCTTTAAAAAAAAAGTTATTTGCACAGACAGGCGTCCAGATCCCTGAACTCCCTGACGGACCGTTAAACTCTGGCTTAATGAGCAAAAACCCCTAAAACTCACATCTGTTGAAGGAAGCCAAAACTGAGAGGAGATCAAGATGAGATCCGAAGAGACAGTGAGGGTTTTAAAGTTTTATATTAGCCATTTTGTTTTATAAGAACATGTCTCAATTTTGAAAAATGCAATAAAATACAAGAACTGAGGTTAAGAAGCTTCATGAACTCCAATGGGGCTAAAAGAGTTGATCAATCGACAGAAGATTAATCCGTCACAATATTCATTAGCTGAATGTGTCCTCTTAACATCTTTAAAGGTGCTCTATACGATATCTAGAGCATTAACACAACAGCAAACAACTATTTGCTATGTAAAGATATAGAGGAGTAATGTCTACCTGAGCAGAGAATGAAGTTGCTCTCCCTCTGTGTGTGTTGTAATCCGAGCTCTCCGCTCTTTGCTTAGTTGACATAGCAAATGTGTAACAATTGGGGGGATCTACTGGCAGAAATGGAATACAATATCAATAAATGTGTTTTCTTAAGTATATAATCATCTGATAATAAGAGTCGTTGCATTTTTATTACCTTAGATTGAGCCATTTATATCTACATATGGAGCGGGTCCTCTCCATTGTGAGCATGATTATGTTAGACAGTGTTGTGATTTGAGCTAAATGCTAAGTATTGGCAGCATGGCTGTAGACTTGTGTTATGTTCTAATTTTTGTTAATTGAAAATCTTTTGGGTTTTTTGATTCACATCACATTGTTTTGTAGCGGATATTTTTACACGCTTTTCTGACGTCTTAAACATAGAAAATAATCACCCTAGAGATGAACAAAATTTAGACATCCTGTAATTTATCCAAAATGCATGTTTTTTTTTTTTTTTTAAGTGTAATTAAAACCCATCTATATTTACATGACAAGTCCATTTTGCAGTTGAGAAAGGCTTGTGTCCCTGAGAGAAAATCCCATTTTCTAACTGCTACCATTCGCCGCCACACAGAAGGTTGCACTGATTACTCTGGAGGCAGAGAAAGAGAGAGAGAAAGAGGCAGGATGAGGACCTACAACCGGCACAAGGTGCAGCACCACCAGTGGCCTCAATCAGTCATCAGGTGCCTCGGTACGAATAGAGCACAGAGGTTGTACGGCTGGCAGGCCCCCGGCAACATGATTAAGGAGCCAGCGGCATGATTACGCTGCTCGCCTTATGAATGGAGTAATATAGAGCGAGGTGCTATATTCTCCTGATGGAGGCGAGTGTGCGGTGGGGTGGGGTCCGAGGCCCTCCCATGTGACCGGGAGAAGATAAAGGACTGACAATAGATAATTAAGGAACTGCCAGGACCTCTTTTCTATTCACATGGCTGTTTTATTAAAGGGGATTCTGTAAGGAAGAATATTAATATAAACTACCAGCCTGTGTGACTCGGAGATGAATATAAATTGGGAGCAGTGGGGGGAGGAATGCATTAGGGAGCGTTTATCAGGAGCGCAGGGGGGCATGGTGATCATGAGAACGGGCTGCACACTTTTGCACCGAAGCTTCGGCTCGGTTGATCTCCGGTGAATAACCGCATGCCTGTCATCGGCAACAAAAGTGCCTTCAAAGGCTTTCATGTACATATTTATACTGATGTATGTACATCCTTTTGTACTGCTGCATAAAAGGATGTACATACAATTTATACTGCTGTAATTATTTTTCCCTTCCCCTATATTTTAGAGAGAAATATTGTACTTTCTTACATTTTTCTGACGGCTACATTTAAATAATTAGGGCTGTCAATTGATTAAAATGAATCATGATTAATCACACATTTTTTTATCTGTTCAAAATGTACCTTAAAGGGAGATTTGTCTAGTATTTAATACTCTTATCAACATGGGAGTGGACAAATATCCTTGCTTTATGCTAATGTGTATATATATTTATTATTGTAAATCAATTAACAACACAATGACAAATATTGTCCAGAAACCCTCAAATCATAACATGGCAAGCTTAAGTCCAACAGGCAACAACAGCTGTCAGTGTGTCAGTGTGCTGACTTGACTATGACTTGCCCCAAACTGCATGCGATTATCATAAAGTGGGCATGTTTGTAAAGGGGAGACTCGTTGGTACCCATGGAACCCATTTTTAGTCACATATCTTGAGGTCAGAGGTCAAGGGACCCCTTTGAAAATGGCAATGGCAGTTTTTCCTTGCCAAAATTTAGTGTAAGTTTGGAGCGTTATTTAACCTCCTTCGTGACAAGCTAGTATGACATGGTTGGTACCAATGGATTACTTAAGTTTTTAAGTTTTATATGATGCTAGAATCTTCACTCTAGATTTAAAACTGAGCCCGCTACAACCTAAAAATTGCAAGTTGCGCTAAAGAAATTAGTGCCATTTAAACAAATTTGCCTAAATTGTCTCAATTGTCTTTGTGAAAGCGCCCTTTAGTCTCAGAAATAGTTCCACATCTTAAAGAGACCATAAATCATTCATTTTGCAAATACAGAAGTAGAGAATGTGAGAACATTGTTCTCCTTTGTCATAAACGTGGTTGAATGCGGTGGGTTTTCATTATCAGTGGAAGAGGCCTATCTGATGTAGAGGTTGTTCAGATGGAAGTACCTCTCCACATGGATTTCGGAGATAAGTGTACAGCCTTGTGCAGTTTGGAGGATCCTTTTATCAAAACACCTGACACAACCTGCAGCCACATACATTTTAAAGATGAATAAGCCCAGAGGGGAAACAACACAATGCCTGAAAGTGTTGGCTATGGTGAAATACAAAGACGTTGAATGTTTTCAGCAGAGAAAGAAAATAACATTTCATTGATACAGATAATTTGTCTTTCAAGGATGTGAATTTGACAAAAATGCAGTGAATGAATATGGCTTTTAAAGGAGTGGGAAGTAGATAGTAGACTTTTTTTTTTGCAGATGAGTTGATTTTAAAATATTTCATTAAAAAGAAGAAATAGTTTTTCACTGTGCAAGTTTTATTTGGGTCAGCAAACACAAACTGGATTAAAAAGTCCCAAGAACGTTATTTTTTATCAAAGAAGACAGATGTAATTTAAGGGCAAATATGCCATGGCCACAGAAAATACTGTCCTTTTGCTAGATTGAAGGGAAGCTTTGCCAATTTTCAACCGGCATTGTGGATATTTTTATGTTCTCTTAAGTCATTTTTTTTATATGATATGCTATACTTGTGTGTTTTATGACATTTCTTTATGACATACTCTACTAAGACTTTTTTATAATATTTTTATAACACACTTTAAACTAAAAAAATGTTTAATGACAAACCATGCTCTACTATTACAGGGAGAAAAACACACCCCTATCTACATCGACGGGACTACGATGGAGAGTCAGCAGCTTCAGGTTCCTTTGGGTTCACATCAGCGAGGACCTGACCTGGACTCACCACACAGACACCATGAAGACAGACAGTCACCAGCTCTTCTTCCTCTGCAGGCTGAGGAGGATCAATGTGGACTCTCTGCAACTTCTACAGTGCGACAATTTTTCTGATATTCTGTACTATAACTGTTTCATGACATAATGTACTATTACTTTGTTATGACATACTATGACTTTTTTTGGACGTACTATAAAATGACTTTTTGATGACACACCATACTATGACATGTCATCTTTATTGACATTTTTTATCATACTGTACTGTGACTTTTTTATGACATACTATAATATGACCTTTTGTGCTATTATACTATGACTTTCCGACTTTTTTTGATATATTATAATATGACACCTTTATGACTTATAAATTTACTGACTTTTTTTCGACATACTGTACTATGACTATTCATTTCTATGGTATACAACACAATGACTTTTAGTTGTGATCAATTTTTTATTATTATTTGAACTGAAGAGATGTAGACACAATCCACAATACATAAAAGAAATAAAACAAAACGTTATATGTAAAAGGACTGATCAGTAAGGTGTAAGAAACAAACCCAGACCCACAAAAAGCACACATGTTAAGTCACTATATGTAACTGTAATGGATGCAGATGAATATACATGCTTAGACATACATACTTGTATACACATAGCTCAACCATAACCTACGCGAAAGAAAAATAAATAAAAAACAAATATACTAACATATTGCACATACATATCTGCACTGAAGAACATGAAGTGATACCCACTAAAGTAAAGGATACTGATATAAATACTGATATAAATCCGTGATGCTTCAACCCTTAAATAATACATTTAGCCAGTATCATAACACTGAAAGATATCTACAACGATCAGTAAAAGAAACAGATTATACAAACACAGAGGAAAAAAGGAGGAGTGATGTTCTCTTTAGTCAAGAGGCCTTTAAGATACTCCACTGTTTGGGCCCAAAGTCTTGAAGTTTCCTCTTTTTCTCCTTGGATGCGTGCTGTGGACAATTAAATAAATTAAATTATTTAAAATCAATACAGGGGGACAGGGATATATAATATAGCAGACAGGTTTTCTTTCACCACAACGCAATGACTTTTTAATGAAATCTTTTATGACATACTATACTATGACTTTTTTATGGCATACCTTACTTTCACAGGGAAAAGGACACCCATCTCCATCAATGAGACTACGATGGAGAAAATCTGCAGCTTCAGGTTCCTCTGGGTTTCACACCGTCACTAAGACAGACAGACAACAGCTCTTCTTCCTCTGCAGGCTGAAGAAGTTCAACATGGACTCTCTGCAACTTCTACAGGAGCACTTTTTATGACTTTTGTTGGACCTACTAGAGAATGACTTTTTGATAAAAAATGTTTGTGACATACTATACAATGACATGTTTTATTATTGTTATGTTATACTATGTCATTTTTTAATGACATTTTTATGACTGACTAACATTTTTTTATTATACTGTACTGTGAGTTTTTTCGACATACTGTATTATGACATTTTTATTACTTTTTTCCACATACTATATATGACTTTTTTTGGTCATCCCAAAAATCTTTTTTTTTCGACATATTATACTATGACTTTTTAATCACTTTTTTTTTAAATAGTATACTGTGACTTTTTCTACATGACCTTTTCATGACTTATTTCGAGATATTATACTATGTTTTTTTTTTGACATACAAAAAAATTGCTTTTTTCAACATTGTATACTATGAATTTTTTCTACATACTATACATGACTTTTTTTTTTTGACAAACTATACAATGACTTAATGACTTTTTTACTTTTTTCGACATTCTATATACTATGATTTTTTTGACTATACTATGATGTTTTTAACTTTTTTCGACATACTACACTATGATTTTTTTCGACATATTATATTATGACTTTTTTCTACATACTATACTATGATTCTTTTAGGACTTTTTCCGATATACGATAAAATTACTTTTTTTGACATACTGTAATATGAATTTTTTCAACATTATATTATGACTTTTTTATGACTTTTTTACACATACTATAACTTTTTGTTACCTTTTTCAGACATTGTTTAGACTTTTGTTTTCCAACATTTTTCAAACTTTTTTCAGACAATTTTTTTACGGACATTTTTTTTTTTTTTTTTTTAACTTTTT
>CAKAOI010002542.1:58127-100446 GCA_916701655.1 Sebastiscus albofasciatus
ACATTCATGTCATATTGGAAGAAAGGGGAACAGCAGGATGTTTAATTAGTTGTAATGCTCTGCCAATACAGTGATTGTAAGGTTATTTACAATATATACTCTACGTATGTTGCTATGAAAAAGATCTTTGTTTGTTGTATGTATAAAAAAGACTGTCAGTACAACTTTATGACCTTTTGCACTCGCCTTTGTTGACAAACCTGTGCAAGTTTTGATGCTCTATGATCGATATTAGAGCCTATATGAACAAGAATGAACGCTTGGTATTTATTGTAATCAACACTAGGAGGCTGATGTGAAATGTTGATATATTTATGGTAATCTGATCCAATTGCTGAACAATCAGTCACTATTTGTAATTTTCAAGCAAAAATGCCAAACATTTGATGGTACAAGCTTCTTAAATATGAGTATTTTCTGCTTTTGTCATTTTTATATCTTTGTAGACAGAATTTATTTGTTTAGTCAGACAAAACCAGCAATTTGAAGACATCACTTTGGTCTCAGGGAAATTGTGACGGGCATTTTCTTTATTAATCAAAAAAATAATGCACAGAATAATCAATAAGACATTAAAGCTGGAGTGCAGAACTTTTGTCTCCCCCGTCTGGCAGTGAGAGCAACTACACACTGTCGACACCTGCTTAAGACATATGCCTGCAGGTGAGTTCCCCACATCTCCCCCCGCCCCCAGGAGTGTTTGTCTTTCTTTCTTGACTTTGATCCTTCAAAGTCAACTCATGAAACGCTTCCTACTCCTAGCTGCTGCTCTGTCGCTATGTTTTCTCCCTCCACTTTAGCCCTGGCTGGTTGACGTAGAACGCATCACTGGGGTGCCAGCGCGGGAAAGTCACCACAGATACCAGACACCGCAACTCCGGTATACTGTGAAATACAGAGAACTTTCCCTGGCTGCAATGGGCTTAGGGGCTGTACCATGTCTAAAAAGGCGTGGTGGAAAAACCCAGTCGTGCCGTTTTCATCCTTTCATCCAAGGTGCGTGGGAGGTTGCGCTCCTGTCGCGCCTGCAAGCAACCAAAACCTGCGCGCTGCAATGACGATGATGAAGTTGCGGTATTTTAGCAGTAAAAGCCTCGTTGACTAAACTAAACTCAGTCAAAACAAAGATGAATTGATTTCCAGCACCGTAAATCCCTCACAGTAACTTTACTGCTCCATTTCTCTGTGTCAAGTCGGCTCACCTTTCAACCGGATGTTGTGACGTCCTCGGACGGAAAGGGTGAAGCAAGTAAAATAGTCCGTGGGACAGATGGTAAAGCTCTGGTTAGCCCCGCGCTAAAATGATTAACTTCTCCTCCATATATTTACCGTGGACTGATATTTACGGAAGAAAGAAAAGATATCTGCCCTTTAATCAGCATTGCATGAACTTGTTTGGCAAGAGCTTGAATGTAACGGACGTTCATTTATATGTTAAAGTCCCGCACTCCAGCTTTAAGAGGACACAAACACATACACTGGGACTTTGCTAACCTTGGATCGAATCCTGATAATGAATGTCTGCATATCTGTGCTTGAATGCCTCATTATCTGCCTTTCTACCATTTCACAAGGATAAAACTCTGCAGAGGAATAAATATAATTTGAGTGTAATAAACAGTAAGTCGTGGACTCACCTGGAGTGTAGGGAAGTTCTTCTCCACGTCCCCCCAGCTGAGCAGCCACACCTGGTCGTGGGTTTCGTCATAGTGAAGCTTCACAGGATACGGGTCGGTGCTGACCGTCTAAAGGGGTGGGGGACACACACACAATCAAATCAAACCTAACCGAGCCTTTAAAGACAGCAGGGCCACAGAATAACAATTCAAGGCAATCTAGACTTTGCTTTTGAAGAGATCCGTCTTTGATGTGTGGTGGTAATGCTTTTGAAAAGTTTTCCTGCAGACTAATGCATCAGGGGTTGACAGGAGCAAGTCTTCTTTTAACAAGGCAGAGCGGAGGTGTGCTTTTTATGTATAAGGTGTTTTTTGGTGTTGAGCTGCATTTCAAATCAAGTGGTGGCAGACACAATTGCTTTACCACACCGGAGTAATTGCTTTCAGTCTTTATCCGTTCCTTGACACACCGCGGCAATATTCCAAGTCAGAACAATAGATGAGTCGCATGTGACAGAAAAGCGCTCCACATGCATTATGTCCACCTGAGTGCAGATAGACAGCCGGCTCAAAGGGAATAGGGAAAGCACAGGGGAGAAGAAAGCATGCGGTAGCTACAGTCTCAACTGCAGCGAGAAAAAGCAATCATACTACCACAATCCCCTTTGACTGCAGCTTATTTCTATATTATTTGTTTTGCTATGCAGCTGTAATACTATTGTTTACCTAGGCAAAATATATATTGTATCACTGAGAGAGCAAACAGCTCCTGAGAGGGTTATTGCACGTAAAATGAGAATATCTGTTGAATCCTAACTAATCTCTGAGCATGTTGTCATCTGAGGAAACAGGTGTTCGTGTTGTTCTTCTTCTCTTGACTAACAACTTCTTTCTGGCTGAGGAAGATTACCAAGAATCCTCCGCCAATATGTTCGTGTAACTTTAGCGCCGACAGCAGATCTGTCTGAGATGAAGCGTGTTTAAAAAAAAAAACATTTACATTTATTTGTGTGCACGTTGCAATTAATTGCTTTAAAAAGTCTTCACCGAGCATTTAATTGGTTACAAATTTAAAAAAATGCAATTTGCTTGTTATCATAACTTTTGCGTGCATCAATCATATTAATAATTCAATGAGAAAATGGTGAGCAGCGAAACCTGGAAGTGGAAAGCAAGAACTCGTGTCTCTCTTACTATTCGAGACGAGAGGTGGGCTCAGGTGGTTAATTAACAACTGCTAATATAATGCGATGAAGCTAAACCTCCAGGCGACTGAATAATGAGCTTGTGACAGTCTCTGGGACACCAACCTGCTTACTGGCAGGTCCCTGAGAGGCTCGTGAGCTGTAAACAGCCATCACGGTGTCAAAAACATCTGCAGGGATCTGAGAAACCCCGGATTAGCCCGACACACCCAAAAACCCACTGACACCGATGATTTAACTCAACGCTGCTCACTAGAAATGTGCTGAACGTTGTCATGTGCTACTTTCTGAGCCTCCCTCGCAAAAAATAAAATTCCCTGAGGAAGATAAATGGTGCTCCAAGGTGGCAGAGTGTTTGAGGAATTGCCTCTCACACCATCAGTGAGGAAAACTGCAGTTGCCACGTTACAATATCTATGAGGGGGCTGCCAGGTTATGGTATCCGCGAAGAGGTTGGTCTCGGGGTTACTTGGTCACCACATCAATGTAGCGCTTAAGTGTAGGTCTTGACTGTAGCAGTATGTATGGTCAGAGGTCAGCGGGTGAACTAAAGGTGAGAAAATGGTCTTAAAGCTGGAAAAGCAGCACTTTAGATGGTCGGTGCAAGTGGATCAGAGCATTGGGTGACGCACTCTTAAAGGGATAGTTCAGGTGTTTTGAAGTGGGGTTGTATGAGGTACTTATCCATAGTCAGTGTATTACCTACAGTAGATGACGGTACGCACGACCCCAGCTTAGAGAAACAGACTGGAGTACCGGCACCAGAGCAAAGCAATACAGTGTCTTGGATGGGGACGGCAGAAAAACGTATTTTAGCTACCTAAAAGAAAGGCTCACCTAAAAAAAATCAATATCAGTTTAATTGTACGCTATATTTAGAATATTTTCACCAGTTTACCTTGCCATCAGACAGCTATAGAGTCCATGTTTCCGACGGGGAACTGAAGCCGTTATCTATGTTCTCACCAAAGCCAACAGACTCCATTGAAAAAAAACAGTAATTTTACCTCGCAGAACATGGGATTTGAAGGTCTGCTTCTGCTTCGATTGGTTAGTTTGAACTACTGTGAGATTTTAATGTTTTTAAGGGTTAGTTTGGATTCACCAAATCAAATTCACTAACTAACCGACCAAGGCAGCGGTAGACCAGCAACCACCACATTTTGCAAGGTAAAATTACTGCTTTTTTCAATGGAGTCTGGCACGTATCACTTTCAGTTCAGTTCGCTGTCAGAAAATATTCTAAATATACACTTAAATGTATATACTTTTTTAGGTGAGCCTTTCTTTTAGGTGGCTTAAATCACAACACTGTATTGCTTTGCTCCGGTGTCGGTGCTCCTGTCTGTTTCTCCAAACTGGGGGCATGCCGACTGTCAGCTACGACACATTCTCACTCCCAACTCATCAAATACCGCCTTGTCAGTTCCCCTCAGCATTGGAGACTGACACACTGGGTTCCCCTCTTGCACTACTTTTGGACATAGGTAGGTCGGTAATACACCTACTATGGATAAGTACCTTATACAACCCCACTTCAAAACACCTGAACTATCCCTTTAAGGCTTTGGACAAGTGGGGATCCTAAAACACATTGTCATGTTAAACCAGATGAGACAAAGTCTTGTAATCTGTTGTCAAACTAGGGTTGGGGATTGATAGCACTTCATTGAATCTGAATTCTTTCTAATTATTTTATTAAATCTAATAAGGGTTTGGCTTTCGACATTTGCAGGTAACTAATATTATACATAATTAAAACTAAAATGATTAACTGAGTTATTTAATCAGCTGTTGTTGGCTGAGAAGGCAGAAACAGTTTTGAGTGACAGCCGGATTAATGTTCACAACCTGGAGCTTCAACCTGAATATGAGATGAGCAGCTGACACACTGGAATAACAGGTGTAAGCCTGAATACTTTGACACTTTTTTATGATAAACTACCTGATCCAAATACTGGAGGTCTTGATTCATTCAGAACTAGTGTGATATTTGTCATTTAAACTGGCAAAACCTAGGCTACAAATTTGAATCCTGCTGAATCTTTTTTTTTGTTTTGTTTTAGATTACTTGTTTTGTGTAGAAACAGAGACTGGAAATGGGGGAAGAGAGAGTGATATGATGTGCAACAAAGGTCCCAAGGCTGGAATTGAGCCGTTGCGGTAATGTGGCTTGCGCTGTAACCACCTGGCAACGAAGGCGCTCCTGAATCTGGATCTTTTCTACATTGCTTTTCGCTAAAAGAGCTTAGCAATTACGGGAATTTTGTCAACCACGGACCACATCCAATATAGAACTAACCTGACCTGTCAGATGGTTTGTTACACAGAATCATACATACATAACTGATGCTATTGCAGCTATGCTAACCTCTTCAGGAACGGCCATAGTTGTTTAGAACCAACAGTTGCCTCTCTGTGTCGTCTCACACTATGGTCTCACAGGTGTCTTGTCCAGTTTATAGTCTAGAGCTGCTTTTACTTTATCTGGATCAAACAGTCATTATGTGCAAATACACTTATCTGTATGTCTGTGGTAAGAGCAAAGGTAAAAAGTCGTGGGTTATGTTTATAATAATAAACAGAGCAGGTAAAATAATGCTGAGTCATAATGCAAAAGAGAATTTTTCTATAACCCATCCGTAAGCCATTATAATTACAGTCTAATACCAAATATAAACAGGGATATTAGATATTCCAAACACATATTATCAGAAACAATAGCATTATTGCCTACATCAAGTAAAAGACATGCCTGATAACTACCTGCAAACTCTTCTAAACATTCCATAAAGACATTCCTTTGTTATTACCACAGACATACAGTTATGTGTTTTTGCACGTCATGATTGATCCAGATAAAAGCAGCTGTAGACTATAAACTGGGCGATACAGCCTTAACAGGCGGCATGCACTCAGTCAGTTTTTGGCACGACACCTGGTCTCATACACATAAGTCACGCCTGTAGCTGCCAGTAGCTCCTCACAGAACGCTGATTAGTCCGTTGTCTGGCTTGACACAAACACATCACTTGAAGCCTGACGAGATGGATTTTCGTGTGATATGTGATCCTGCAGTTCTCATGTAATCTCGTGACATTGCGAAAATCCAGCTTCCGTGCAAGGTAAAAATAGAAACCCATCCCTAAATTGGTTAATGGATTTAATAACAGTATCCTTTTTTTCTCCTTCTGACGGAGCAAACAACTCTTTAGTTTATGCCAATTTTTTTTTTTTTTTATTGTCTTATTTGTTAACTGGTAAGAACCAATAAAGATATTTCTGCCAGTGGAGTTATTTTTAAAAGATCATTATTATTATTATTATTATTAGTAGTAGTATCATTACTATTATTATTATTATTATTATATATATTAGGTTTAACAACATCTATTCGTTGTGAGTATCTGAACGAGCCTCTGAACAGCTATAAACAGAATTTAAAATGTAAGTCTACATGGTTGTGTACATTACTAACATAATGAAGTGTCCTTCGGAATCAACTGCCAGTCAAACATGTCTTGTATTCGGCCTCCTGCCGAACGTCTGAAGCTCACCAGGGCCAGAATGAGCAGCACACCACAGCACTCACTCTTGTGTATTAGTTTCCTACTAAATTATTACTCAAGTAGAATATTTTAAGTGCAGGCATATCTAATGCGCAAGCTGTCTCCAAAAAGGATGAAGTTCCCCATGCACTTTGGGTAAAAGTTGGAGCAAGTAGTCCAGCGCTCTCAAATAATTGAGTTTCCGGATGAAGGACGATGTATTGTATCAAACTGAATCCTGAGTCAAAAGGGCCGATTTAATGAAAAAACGAGTCCTTCATTCAACAAAATCAATCACAGAAAATACCCATATAGTAATGATTTATCGAAGGTTGTTGTGAAACATGTTGTGTTCAATCAATGTGGGAACATTTGGAGGAAGAGAAGGGGGAAAAATATGCTTGCCTGCTGCAACCTTGAGGGTTTTTGGCACAGATGGAGGCACAGATGATTTTACAAAACAGGAAGGATTATTTTATTTCTAGGGCTGTCAAAGTTAACGCAAATTTGTTTTAACGCCTCTAATTTCATTAACGTATTAACGCAACTTGCAAATGTTACGTTGTAGTGGGCTCAGTTTTAAAGCTGGAGTGAAAACCTAAGGAATCCTATGGTACCAAGCGCAAAGGAGGCTAAATAACATTCCAAACTTACATTAAATTTTGCCGAGGAAAAACTGGCATGGCCATTTTCAAAGGGATCCCTTGACCTCTGACCTCAAGATATGTGAATGGAAATGGGTTCTATGGGTATAAATATATAAATATAAAATAAAAAAAAATAAATATATACATGCATTTGCATAAAGCAGCATATTACTTACAAGTACTTGACAAATCTCCCTTTAAGGTACATTTTGAACAGCTAAAAAAATGTGCGATTAAATATTTGAATCTATCGACAGCGCTAATTATTTACCCCCCCCTTCTTTGTGCAAAATTGTTAACTCCTCCCACACCATACATTGTTTTTTTTAATTGACATCAACACGGGTTTCCAATTTATCCTGAGAACTACCTGGACAGCCTTCTGAGACTGGATGTCAACTATGAGCACTCGATCCAAGGTTGGCTGTGTCACATAAATAAACTTGTCCTTGATGTTGACCGCTGATGACCACACACACCTCTGAACCTCCTCTCCTGGTGAGGTGGGGCACACCTCCTCCTGGAAAAAAACAAACAAACACAAAAGCACAGACACACATTCTCAGTCAAGTAATTGTTTTTCATATCACAGGGACATACGTCTCATTAAAAAACAATTATCTTCATCCAGTCGTTATTCTGTGTTGTTTACTACTTGCAGCCTTATCTGCTGTGCTGATGTGAGTCGTGTTATCTTGGCAACTTAGATAAATGAGCTTTGCGAGGTCCTGAAAAATCTCTGTAATCGCTCCCATTTGTCCATACATAATCCACAGTACAAAGCCTGCAGACGATCTGCGGTGGTTCAGCTTTCGGTGCTGGCAGCTCTCGCCTTCCTGGCCGACGGGAACCGGCCTTCTGTCTCTGGAGCTTGCCTCCCCTTCCTTCCCCGCCGGCCCTCCAAGCCTCTAGGCTCTGCCCAGTCGTCTGTTCCAGACTCTGTGGGACGATTTAGGGAGCTGTTGGCCAGCAAGGATGAATGAAGGGCTCCGGTATGGAGGGATGAACTCTTTCTCCCATATTTACAACCCCGGAGTCGGTCCATGACAGGTGCCTTCCCACGGGCCAACTTCTCTCAGTTAGAAGGGCATTAGGTAATGTATGAACTCTATCAGGGTTGAGGGGGAGCAGCAGCATCGCTGACAGAATTTATCTCATCTCTAATGTAGTTCAGCCCCCCACTCATCCTGTCCTCTGTATTTCATTTGGAGAAAAGCAGGTTAATTTGGGCAGACATGCAACAATATCATCGAGCGGAGAGGTCGTTTCCTGCAGAATGCTAAAACAATGACAGTGCTTTTGGCGTTTTTGGCTTCATAACAAGGTTTTTTCAATTCTTTGTAGCTTTCAGTGTCCAGTTGTAGCACCATCTGTTCGTGCTTTTCATCTAAAACAGGTTGGGAAAGGCAGTTTTTAACACTGCACTTGGTGAAGTAATCGTTGAGTCATTGGTATTGAACCCTGTGAAACCCCTGCAGTCCCACACTGTGGTCATTGTGCGCTACTTGGCTGTAAATATCTTACTTATTGCACCTTTAAGAGGTGAGAAATCGAACATCTGATGCCCAGCTGAGGGTGTGAACGGAGGCGGCTGTAATCCTCCCTGTGTATGTGTGTTGCATATGTCTGTATGTGTGTGGGTGAACAGCATGTATGTGATTTGTGTAGTAACTGACAGCCTCTAAAGACTGATGTTTTTCCCTTTATTATGGAAATGCCTTACAGATACAGCACAGTGTGTATGTTTCATGTATTCACTAAAATCCTTACTGCGTATTATGCACCACTGGAACTGTGCCAGGAACAATACAATACTGTATCCTCTGAACACAAACTGTGAAAAAATACTACTGCAAAACATTTCTTAAAAGGATTTCTACCATTTGCACTTGTGAATAGGGAAGATGACATTTAAAGAGCCATGTTGAGAAATACGAGGGTTCTGATATTCCCCAGTTAAGCCACGGGATGATTTGTAGTGTTAATATATTTGTGACACGACATCAGCGGCATCATCTGTGGGGAGGAAAACGGCAGAAAACAGTGAAACGGCAACATCCAAAGTGTCAATCGGAGGGAATTTTAAAGAGCAATACAGTCTGAACACTTCTATTCTCTCGAGGTGTTTGTCGGAGGTCTCAATCCAAACTGCTATAAAGTTGAAGTGTGATGGGATGTTGATTTCAGAATATTTCAAAATGTTATGCATTTTTTCAAATGGTAGATAACTCAATTTGAATTTAAGCGTTTAGACGTAGTAACGTTTTCTAAATTTATTAGAGGATAAACACCTTGAGATGCACCATCTCGTTTTCAATGGGGTTCCTCAGGCACAAAACATGGAAGTTAACATTTAAGCACACAAATAATAATAATGATAATAAATTAATCGTTAGAGTTGCAACAATTAATCGACCAATCAATTAGTTTGTAACAGCAAGATGGCCGCTGCTGTGTGAATGTGTGTTGCATGCTTCTTTTGCATCACTAGTTAACTTCATCCAGGGCCTATAATCTCTATATAATTAGTGTTCAGACCAAAGTTTTGGGTTGCTCTTTTCTTAATTTGGTAATCTGGAGCTGTAGTAGTACCACAAAGTCTCTCTTCAAGCAATTTTGGATGCCTTACAGCAGATCAAATCTGAAATACTTGGATGAGAATGAATCTGGGGGTGGTTTTCACCCGCAGGCGAGCACCATTGTTGAGCTGGGGGAGGATGGGCCAACTTTGAATGTTGTGTTTACAGACCGCAACTGACAAATCCTACTCATTGTGCCTTTAACTAACGAAAGAACCATTTAACAACCCAACAAGACTCGATGCTGTGGCAGAGAGACAAACATGCATGCTCCATCTCAGCTTCTTCTCGGCTGCGGAGGGAAGAAAAGTAAGGATACTTCGTGGACTGACTTTACTATAATTGGACATCACAGAGTTTCTCCACTGCATCACAGTAAAAGACTCTTTATGGTATTTAAGGATAATGGATTGGCTGCACGATTACCATAAACAAATCAATCAACGCTCCTCCGTGATGAAGAAAACGTGAGCTCCAACGCTGGAAAACGGCCTCATGTGTTCACACAGCAATCCCCCGATGACAGCAGTGGAACCGGCATCACAGCGCTCGCAGTGATTGATATCCTAATACAAACACACCTCTCAGAGGAACGCTTGGCTGATTGTTGTGCATTCATGGCATCGCTTTATGTATAACAGCCATCCAATAAGCGCCGGGGCTCCTGAATGAGAAGCAGCTCAGAGGACAGCATCCGTTCGAGAACACGTGTAAATCTAACAGGTATCTATCAGAAACACGCTTTGAATATTTTGCTGCTTGAAAGCTTTGGTGATAAATGGCGTTTCAGTGGAGGGAGGATGGGCGTAAAGAGTCCGCTGAGAGGTGAGACCCCCTCTGAATGCCAGTGGTCTGGATAATAACAGGCTCACCACTGTAATGTGGCCGCTGTGTCCACTGGGCATCGTTTTCTGTAGCTAGCAATACTCGAACCACTTTAGAGCTGCACTAATCAATAGTTTTATATTAACAATAGAACTTTACTATGTGTAATATGAAAGAGGTTGCTCGTAATGACGAATCCTCTGAATTCTAAATCTACAGAGCATTTTAGCATGTTTCAGATCATTATTTTGGATTTTACGGCCCACAATTTCAGTCTGTTTTTCAGCAAAAAAAGCTCTGCTAAACGCACTGTACTGCCAGATATTTCCCTCAGGAGTTAGTGAGGACCAAAAACAAACAGCGTTAAAAGAAGAGCGAACATTGAAATCATAAGGAGACATAAACAAAACGCAAAATGAATGCTAATGTTGCTCCGTGTGTCTGCTGGATGTGTAAATAGGCAACTGTTTGATATCACGTACGCCATAACAACTTTACAATGTGATGTGTCTATATTATGGATATATCTTTTTGCACCAATCTCCTTCGGTTACGGCTGAAACACACAAAAACATATTTTCATACTATTTTGTATAATTGCACAGCGTCCTGTTTTTGATGGCGGTCTGTTGTTATAATTTTTTTTTTTTCCTATGTTCTAGATATTCTTCGTCGCTGTTCGATGAAAATCATGCATCTTCAAAATGTTAACTTCTCACATCATCGCCGACAGCGCAGGACGCACCAAAGAAACTAAGCCGACAGATGCTCACCGATGGCCCCAAACTGTCCCAACGGCCAACCGTTGGCTTGGTTTGTAACGGCCTTAAGTTCTGGATCTCAATTACTTTTATTTGTTTTTGAAAGGTGCTGTGTAGATAAAGTTATCATTGTTATTATTATAGTAAAAGATGATCTGTGCCATCAGTCAGGCCCAAGAGCTCCTACTCACAGCTTCAACTCACACAGATGACTGGGATGGTTCATTTCAGCTCAGAATGAATCCCTATAAAAGTGAGTCACTGTTAAAAAAAGCTGAATGCATCTTTTGCACGACCACTCACCTGCAGAGCCAGCAGCTTCTCACTGGGCTTAATGTGTCGCTGTATCTCGCATGCCACAGGCTGAATGACTTTAATACCGTCTTCATAAAACACGTAGAACATGTTGCCAATGCCGAGACCTGGAGAGAAAGCGAAAACAGCCCCGTTACACACACACAGAGCAGACCTAAAATAGCTTCTGAGACTGCACAGTGTGAACATTTGCAGCGGAAATAAGCCTACAACACTGTTATCTACTCTCAAAGCATCAAATCATTTAATCCCTCTCATCACAGTTCAGTAACCCTATTACAAAAATTCAATTAACTCAGTTTAATGAATGCTATAGTGAAGCAGTCTAGACGTACCTTCTTCTCGCCACAAAATGTTTGCCACTGTGAGGAAGGAAAAAGAGGAAAGTGCGGTTGAAAATCAATGCAACAATCAATGGGGTCCCTTTGTGAGAGCTAACACCCAAACACTAACTCCTATTGAGGCGAAGAGGAAAGCAGGCCGCATGAAAGTTTTATGGAAACTGTCTCTCTGACACCTAGCGCAACAAACAATCGATAGAGCCCTCTGCTTTGGAAATAATTTGATACCAAACACTGGAAAATGGAGTGCAGTCAACAAACTACAAGTGCTGTAAAACAGTTTATGATTTTTGGATGCTGCATTAAAGTATGCGGAATGAAATAATTCTAGATCATCATCCATCAATACGAGCTGTATGGATAAGCCGCCTTAGACACCCATGAGTAGTCCACAGGTTTCAAACTTGGATGATTATCATAAGTCATTAGGAGGGATTAGTGTGCTCCTTCTAACCAGTTTCAGCTCCTATAACAGGTAATTTCTCATTAAATTCACTTAAAGGTGACTAATGATGTGAAATGTCGAATGAAAGCCACAAAAACACCCTGAGTGCTTTAATGGCCGGCCTAAAACGCAGACCAGCTGTTGGCTTTCAAAGCAGCCACTGGGCACTCAGAGAGAAAAGATGCCATTACTTAAAATTACACGACTAAAGAGTGATGTGGTAAGGGGAAAATTTAGAGCCATTATAAAGTTATTTCCCATGCAAATTCTGCTACTCAATCATTCTTATCCTCCGCCACACCGGCAGCACTGCTATCCTCTCACACTGGCTTTTTAACTGTGACCTTCTCTCTCATTGTTCATCTGTCCCCCTGCTTCCACCCCATCTTCCATTTTCAGGCATTTTCAGCCTACAAACCAATCTCCAGCCCAATTCACATCCGATTCTAATCTCGCCTCTATTGCGATGCTCATTCCCGCAGCCTCTCGCTCGGCTGGACAGATGCAGAGAAAGAAAAGGGGGGGAGACAAAGCCAACGAGACACCACTGTGCCGTTAGTCAGCCTTAATCTTTCAAAAGTGCTTTGTCAAGGGTTTCCTGTGCACCCTTGCATACCTTTTAGCTCATTAAAAGTTACACAAAAGGAGTGGGGTCTATAGATAGAGGGACAAAGAAGGAAGGAAGGGAAGGGAAGGGCAAAAATAAAAACAATACAATTTATTTGAAATGTGCCAAAATGGAGAAAATGGAAAAGAGGAGTTGAGATGAGATCTTGTGTGCCCCGGTCCTTTCCAATAGCCCACAGTATTGATGCTATTCATCACTTGGCAGAAAGACTGTGGCTGTTCTGCGCATGGAAGGGGCCCATACATCAACTTCATCATCCATATAACAAAACAAGCCGGCTGCCACTGTAGGCGGTGAGTTCACTCTTTCTGGCCGTAATAACTGTGTTTCCACTGGGCTCCAAACATCGGGAACGCCACGCTCACCAGCCAGCCTGGACTCTGCAGTTCCTACCCGTCAGCAAGGTTACATAAATTCAATTTGTTTGTTTACAAGAGCTGCGACAGCGGGCCAAACAGCCCATGGTGCTCACCATAGTGGCGTGGCAGTAGATGGCGGATGCATAATATCGGTAGAGTAATTGGGTCACTGTAGATGCAAATGCAAAATGTAACTCAGGACGACCGCCTCGGGGCTTTCCAGAGATTATCCCAGATGTTTTTTGGAAACTTTGACCCCTGCAGTGTGTTTAAATTCCGCTTTAATTTTAATTCAAACACCACATAAATACTTTATTATCGACAAACTGCAAGTGTTGTAGTGTTATAATGAGGAAGCAGAAAAACAATCTTGCAGTCTTCTTCTGTTTTTTCTTCATCTGCAGTGATACAAAACAAATCTCCTTTCAGTGCAGTGGCTGATAACATGCAGGGCAGGTACACCACATATCCATTACTGCAGCTTTGCCAACAAGTTTTCAGATGCACCTGCCAACACTCACTTACAGTACATCCAGGCCTGGATTAAGATGCCTCAGGACCCCCTGCTTTGGGTCTTAGCCAGAGCCTGTAAACCTGAAGATCAGCAGACATTTGTATTTATCAATGGCGTCTCTAATGCGGTCTCCAATTCTGTTCCCTTTTCTTAAATGTGTTTCCAATTTCTCTCCAAATCTACTACCTCAAATGTCCTCTTTTTAAATGAATTCTCTATAAAGAAAGTATGTTTTGTTTCTCTAATTAAAATCAGGGATTACTTGACTGACTTTCTTAAAGGCCCTGAAATGTTCTTAATTAGCTTGGTACTAGTATATGAGCAATGGGGAGCTACACTACCACACTTTTTTTGGCAAAAGTTAGAAGAGCTCCAGCTGTTACACTCTTTAATAAATGATACCTAAGGATGCTTAACTTTGACTTTGGTCAAGTAATCATGCATATATAATGTTATTGAGGAACACTTTGATTTGAAAGAAAGTTTTCAGAGGCTTTAAAGGATAAAGCTCATAGTACCATATTTTTCTTAGTGTCAAATAATCTCATTAAGATCAACTCCTTGTCGGTTTTGGTCTATTCATAGGATTTGTAGATAATAAAAAACATCAAATATCACCAGCCTTATCCTTTCAAAAATGGCTAAATAAATACTTCACAAAGGGACAGCAGAAAACAGTTTAGTACTCGAGATTGGTCTCGGTCTCAAGATCAGTCTCAAGATCACTTTTTGAAGGTCTCTGTCTCATCTCGGAATCGACTGCATTTTTACTCAGTCTTGTCTCGGACAAAGAGGACTCTGGATTTTATATTCACTGGTCTGGTCTTGATTTGATCTCAACCCTTCAAAGTCTTGGTTTTGTCTTTGGTTCTGTCTTGATACATTCTGGTCTTGGTCATGATTTGGTCTCGGTTTAGGTGGTTTTGACTGGTAGAAAACTTAACATCCAGTGTGAAGAATTCAGAATTATAAGGCATTATGATGCCTTTCTTTGTCTCAACTTTAAAGCACAGTGAGTTTTACAGGGTCAAAGAAAAGGTCATGAAATTGCAACTCTCACAAGGTAAAAGGGAATTACAGGGTATATCTTTCTTGCTTAATTTGTAAAATGAAAAAATACTGAAGGTTTAAACAGTGGAGGAGAAGTCAGGAAGGGTCATTTTAAAAGCTGAAATATTTCATATCTACTTCAAAG
The DNA here is from genome assembly GCA_916701655.1 of Sebastiscus albofasciatus. NCBI lineage: Eukaryota > Metazoa > Chordata > Actinopteri > Perciformes > Sebastidae > Sebastiscus > Sebastiscus albofasciatus. Next base: position 73,106 of record CAKAOI010002542.1, read on the forward strand.
TTTTTAACTGCCTTTTTTCATTGCTTTTAGCAATAATGTGCTGCATATATTTGAGGGGTTATTGGCCAGTTATCCCTGCGGTAACTTTGCTGACACCTCCTGCTTAAAACCCAAAAAGTTGTGAGGACCCGCTTTCACGGTTTGTATTCATACTGAAAATCAAGATCAAGCGAGCTTTTGCACTTAAAGACTGAGGGATAACTTCAACAGGAAGTCCCCCGCAGTACCAGTTATAGTCATGTAGAGCAGTTATTCTCAACCACTGGGCCGGGGCCCACTGGTGGGCCTCAGAGAGCCACCTAGTGGGCCGCGAAGGTGCTGCCAAATGGTTAGATTAACCGCTATTCTGTATTTTAGAGGTTATAGCGGGGTCACTTTTAAAGCATATGAAACTATAAAACCTAAGGAACCCATTGGTGCCAACCATGTCATACTAGCTTGTTGGGAAGGAGGTTAAATAACGCTCCAAAATTACACTAGATTTTGGTGAGGATAAACTGTCATGGCCATTTTCAAAGGGGTCCCTTGACCTCTGACCTCAAGATATGTGAATGAAAATGGGTTCTATGGGTACCCACAAGTCTCCCCTTTACAGATATATATGTCACAGATGCAGTGACACAAAACTGAGCAATTTTTGATACCAGTAAAAGTGTTTGGTGAGGAAATATGACCCTGAATACTTTGGATTCATAATGGCAGGCAGTGATGGGTGAGGGTAAACTGAATATTTATGTGGGTCATTACACCTGACAGTGTCATAACACATATTTATAGCCCAGTTTGTCATTTATTTGGGAAGGTGGTCTTTGGAAATATTTTAACAATCGGAAGTGGGCCTCAAGTTACAAAAGGTTGAGAACCCCTGATGTAGAGTAAGGAAGCTTTCAAAATAACAGGACTGACTGCAGAATTAGAGCTGGAAGCCTGCGGAGGACTGACGGCTGTATCATCTCTTTAGGAGGAAAAGTATTCAAAAGACTTAATCCTTGGAGAAAAATCCATGAGAGTTTCAAAAAAAGTTCCTGAAGAGAGTTTGACTCATCGAAACTTGAATAAAAAAAAAAGTGTATGTGCTCATCACAAACAAAACCTTCAATGGGAGACATGGAGAGGTAAATATCTATCGGCGCAATGAATATGAACCACCTACAATGCAGCCGGTTAGACTGTTGTCAGGTTATGAAATAGGCATAATCAGTCGCTATAAGCCCCATAGATGTGGGTCAATAGGGGCCTACTACACCCATTAGTAGGTTTTATCATCTAGTCACATGGTAGATCACCAAAAGAAGGTATAAAAGAACACAACAGCGACCTCTAGCGACCGTAGTAATTATGGAAGTCAGGTGCTGTAGTATAGACAGTGTGAAACTCCATAAGGGTAGAGGTCGGGGATGGTGGATGGGTTACAAAACTCTGAGTTTTCATTCAGGTTTTTTTGCCTAAACCTAAAGAAGTTGTAGTTTTGTTGCCTAAACCTAACTGTATTTTTTTGCCTAAACCTAAAGAAGTTGTAGTTTTGTTGCCTAAACCTAAAAAAGCCTTTTTGTTTGTGTTCAAAACGTGATGTTTCATTCAGTTTCACAACATGTTAGAACGTGTTGCTTTTAAGTTTCACTTTTACAACGAAGTAGGCTCCAAATGACCCACATCTGTGGTGCTTATAGCGACTGATAAAACCTATTTAATGACCTGATAACAGTGAAATCGGGTGCAGCATGATGGAAAAGGCCAGGTTTCTACTATTTCAGCAAATTAACAATGGCTTTTTAATCAGATTTATAACGGCCTTTATAATGGTTTTGCTTACTTATCTCAAAAGATCAGTATTCTTATCATTAGTATTATTATTATTACATCAGTCTTTTACCGAATGCATCATCAGAAATATTCATAAGCTGTCATGTTGTAACCAGGGCTTAAAGGCGTTTAAACTTTCCACTGGATTTACAATATTCATTTCATAAAGCCTCTAGCATGAAACTCAGTCGACAGGCAGTAGGCTGCTGACACTGAGGATAGCGTCACTGCCTGGTTAGAGCTCCTTGTTGCTGACAGCGTGTCCAACTCTGTGTGAAAGCCCACTGTGATGGGGAGGGACACCGCTGATGGAAACATGGACGCTATTTTGGCACGAGCTGATCTTCTCTATTCAGAGGATATGGAGCAGACAGCATGGCGGACCGTGCAGAATAAAACAGCTTTGTGCCGACTTTGGTGTGCAGCCGTGGTTCCCATCTTGTGTGCCATCGAGGCCTGAGAGATTGCAGGGTTTTGTTCCAACCAATCACTCCACCAGCGGATTTCTCTGATTAGATCTCCCTCTCCGCCTGAATATGTGAATTCAAACCGTGCCGTGTTTGCTTGGAACAAAAGCCCACAAACTGTTAAACGTCAAAAATGGTTTAGAAACACTGTAAAGAGAATTGAATAATGGCAGAGGAGTATGTAGAAAATAGAGTTGGGTAAAGTATAGAGGGCACAGAGCGAAAATAGAATAGTCTATACAACAGTAACAATAAAAGGTTGAAAAGGGACAATAATGGGGATTTATTAGGATGGAATTATGTATTGTTGAGGGAGGTAAGAGGGATCCTCATCAATAACAGTGATCCAACAATTATTTGCCAAGTTTGGAAAACTTCTACACTTCAAACAGGCTGTTCTCCTACACTGTTTGTATCTCTGGCTACGAAAAGTAAAAAACACACAAAATCAATTTGTATGTAATACATGCAATTGTGAACAAGTATAAAGAGTTGCAAAAGATGTGTAGGGAGGAGGTCAAGGTGGATGGGTGGGTCTAAAAACACTAGATTTACGCCCAGGAGACCGCTGTTCACCTCCCGTGTGAAACCAGAAGTCAATGATGATTTATTAGTCACGTAACTTCTGTAATTCTGGCGTAACCACAATCTTTTCCTAAACCTAACTAAGTAGGTTAGTCGCCTAAACCTAACCAAGTTGTTTCCTGTGAAGGTGGAAGTTTATTTTGAAAACTCTGGAGAGGAAATTGATACTGGACATTCGTAGGAAAACACAAACCATTTTATGGAGGCGGCTGTGGCTCAGAGGGTAGAGCAGGTTGTCCACCAATTGGAAGGTCGGTGGTTCGATCCCCAGCTGCTCCGGGTCACATGTCGACGTGTCCTTGAGCAAGACACTTAACCCCCAAATTGCTCCCGAAGGCATAGCCTTGTGTGTGAATGAGTATTTAGATTAGATCTTGATGGGCAAAGTTGGCACCTTAGTAGTCTCTGCCATCAGTGTGTGAATGAGTGAATACCAACATGTAGTGTAGAGCTTTGAGTGGTCGGAAGACTAGAAAAGCACTGTATAAATGCAAGTCCATTTACCATATGAGAATAGGTTGCTTCAAAAAATATGTCTTAACAAGTTATTAGGTGTCATGTGTAACATTATTATTTAAAGAACACTAAATTATGTCAATAGGATGAAATAGTCCGACACGTTTTTTGTTGTTACAGGAAATGTCTCAAAATTAGTCTCAGTATCTTGACATAAGACAAAGCAACCAGATCTGGATCAAGAAAATTACACTTCAATTCCTCAAAAACAACTTCTTTTGTATTGGGAACCAGTGACCCCATCTGTGGATAAGATTTAGCAACTGACTCATGACTGAGTGGAGATGTTTTGCGGTGCGGTACTTTTCAGCCCACTAGAGTTTCAAGACTTTCAGATCCTGCTGAGGTATGTAAAGGTCATATATTACTTATGGGCCTCTACAGTGAGTCATGGAGCACTGAGTAAAGAAAACAGAACAAGGAGTAAAGAGTAGATCCTGGAGCCGTGAGTGGAGTGCAGAACTGTCCTCGACCTAATGCTCATTACCTCATCTCACTCTCCTCTACACTCTACACTGTATATTATTATGTTACATACACACCTAATTCACAAATTGGGCTATAATGTAGGATGTAGCAACCTGAATGTCAGTTTTACGGTACATAAAAACATGCTCAGTTGACAAAACAAACAGAGCCTTTATGGTTGAGTAAGGTATTTATGGGAGATAAAGTAAACTGGTATAATAACTATTTACGTGTCCGCCAGCTGCTTGTTTGAAAGTTAAAAGTAGCACGTCCTTTCACCACCTCCCTCGGCTTTTTGTCTCTTTGCTTATTTTTTTTACCTCTTTCTAAATGTATCTAATAATAAACTTTATTTATAAAGTTGCATTAACCTTTACTAACCAGTCAACTGTTAGCCCATTAAATATGTTTCAGCATCTATGAGTGCTGAGATATCCAATGTAATGTAGGAAGTCATTAATTAGCAAATATAAGCACTGAAAAATTCCCTGAATCTCATTAGAGTCTTAATTATTTGCATAAATTATAGGGTAATTGTTACAGCACAAATATAATACATGTTGTGTCCTCTATGCTAATTACTGTTCTAATGAGAACCAATTAAGGATGAAATGGCCATAGAGTGATACTTAAATCTTAGGCAACATACAAACAGCTCAGCACATCACCTACATAATAAGCATAGAATAACTTACTGTATATTGAGATAATTCATGCACAAAGATAATAACCCCGAGTACACACTACAAGAGAATCCAGCCGAGTCTGAGCCCGATTCCTCCCTCCCAATGACCGTTAGCAAAGCCCCGATTTTTTGATGGTTCTAAAGATTATCCTTCCAGATATTCCCGTGGTGTGAGGTATGTTAAGAGTAAATATTAAACATGTTCAATATTTTATGATCGGATATCCTGTTCTGTGTGGGGAACCCCGAGGACAACCGATGATGCAGTCGTGTGGGACAGAACGATAGCCAAGTGGGATCCAAGCTGACTGAAGCAGGAAGGACAACAACCGCCATCATGGTGGACGTGGCTAATGAATGAGCTAATGCAAAACACAAAGCATAAAGTAGTAGTAAGATGGAGCTCAGAAATGGAGGATCAACTTGCTAATTTATGGCAACATCACAAGTGTTTATTTAACGTGTCTCTGTGACTTCATCCATCCATCCTTTCGTGAATTTTCCATGCAGAGTAGTGCAAAAACGAACGTCTCAAATTCTTCCAGCCCGTCCTCCGCCATGTTTGTTTACACTTAAGTCACGTTTAATTGCAAGAGATTTTGCGAGATGTCAGCATTTTTTAGTCGGGACTCTTGTTGTTCATGAATGGAATCTGTTAGTGTTTGGTGTTCTGTTTGGACCAAATACCTCCTCTCATAATAACAGTAATTCTATAGCTATTATTGTTATTATGAGAGTAAGTCTCACAATAACAGTTCAGAGGAGGATATCATCCTCTTAAGTACCACTTTTCTCTCTGTAACTTCCTTTTCTTGCTTTCCGTCTTAAGGCTGGCCCACACTAAAAGGTTTTTCAAATCTTAACGGATGTTGAAAATGTGAGACCTCACATATAACGACATGTTACATTCAATTTAACAGTTTTGTTCCGAAAGTGTGTGGAGAGCAACGATTTTGCAATAATAGCCCACCACACACTAACAGACTCCATTCAGGAACAACAACAACAACAACAACAACAAGAGTCCCGACTCAAAAAAACGGAAATCTCCCAAAATCTCTGGTGATTAAATGTCAAGCTTCAGCTAAAGAGGGCAAAGCAGCATCTATTTGTGCCGGTATATAAACTACACAGTACTCTGAAGGTCCCTGATATGAGGCATGAAGTGCAGCATAACACAGAGACATAAAGTTGAGAGACTGGATCAACAAACGCTCGTTCTTCTGAGGCCCGCAGATCCTCTGACACTGCAGAAATAATTGGCACATAGTGAAGGGCAGATATTTATGCCAGTTTAGCGGCAGACTGTCAGAGATGGATGGTGCTCTGCCTGCTGGTGACAGACTCTGTTAAAGAGATCTCACACTAGTGACTGACTGCTCAGGTTTTCCCAAACAACGAAGCGCTCGGGTAAATTCGAGAGAAAAACAATTCACTTTAGTGCTGCGCCTGTGAGGAGAAGGTTTTGACCTTCAAGCTCCTCGGAGGTGAATTCATCTAAAGAAGATCATTCATGCCTCGCTCATCAGATCATGTTTCTCAGTTCATCTCCTGCTTAATACCTTATTCAGCCCTTTGACAACTGGCTTAGTTATTGGGCTCTGTCTCTTATTCGAGTGTCTGAATGAGAAGCCCAAGGCGGGTCATAAACACAATGATTCCACGGAATGAGATCATTACTTTCCAAAAAGTCAGATTTCTAAAACATTTCCAAAGCATAATCGCAATGTGTCATCTGAATCTGTGTCTGGTTCAGATCAGTGGTATTAGATCAAGGGTAGTCTGGCGCCACAACATGCCCACCAGCAACGTTTGTGGGATCACAGTATGAAACTCTCGGTTGAAAGCGTCTTTTGATTCTGCTACTTAAATACAAATGCCACCCGTATGAAGACAATTAAAGTCAGTTCTTGTGAACATGGAATACTAATTGCAAAAGCTAGAAAACAAGAAAGACTAATGCTTGAAAATGTATGGGGACAAATATGTTGAAAATCATCTGACGGAAGTAGTTCAAACCTTTGTTTTGGAGGTTATGAGTACATCTGTGTGTTGGTTCTTATGGGATGATGATTACAAACCAATAGTTTATACCGTCCATGATCCTGGGTGCAAGTCGATGTTTAGGTGTTATATCAGGAAGGGATGATTTGGGGAGTTGGCTTTAAACGTGTGCATTATGTTAGACATGATTCATTTTAGATATGTTTGTTTTGGTTAAAGGGATAGTTCGGGTGTTTTGAAGTGAGGTTGTATGAGGTACTTATCCATAGTCAGTGTATTACCGACAGTAGATGACAGTCGGCACGCCCCCAGTTTGGAAAAACAGACAAGCAATGCAGTGCTGTGGATGGGAGCAGCAGCAAAACGTATTTTAGACAACTAAAAGAAAGGCTCACCTAAAAACGTCAACATCACTTTAAGTTTACGCTATATGTTTTACCTTGCTGCCAGACAGCTATACAGTCCATGTTTCCGGAGGGGAATTGAAGCTGTTTTCCATGATCTTGTCAAAACAACCAGACAAAAACAGTAATTTTATCTTGCAGAACATGGCAGTTGCTGGTCTACCGCTGCCTCAATCGGTTAGTTTCTTTGCACTATTGTGTGATTTTGGTGTTTTAAAAGGTTAGTTTGGATTCACCAAATAAAAATTCATCAACAAGTTAACTGATCGCGGCAGCGGTAAACCAGCAGCTCTGGTTTTCTGCGAGGTAAAATTAAAGTTTTTTTCAATGGAGTCTGTTGGCTTTGGCGAGAGCATAGATCGATACAACGGCTTCAGTTCCCCTTTTGGAAAGCGAGTGTCTGACCGCAAGATAAACCGGTGAAAAAAATTCTAAATATAGTGTTCACTTAAATTGATAAAATATGTTTTGTACCTGTTCACAGCAGTACATTGCTTTGCTCCTGTGCTGGTACTCCTGTCTGTTTCTCCAAACTGGGTGCCTGCCAACCGTCATCTACTGTCGGTAATACACTGACTATGGATAATACCTCATACAACCCCACTTCAAAACACCCGAACTATCCTTTTAAGGTCAGACCTTCGTTGATTACATTCTTTCCATCATTTTTGTCCCTGTAATATCTCCCTGAAAACAGGATGTCAAACCACATGATCTACAGACGGGTAATAACTGGACCAAAAGCTTTAGCGAGCCTCGCCATATGGAGCTAATCTGGATTCATGTCCTCCAGCCTGGAGGTTTGAAGGAGGATTCTGACATGACTGTGATTTAAGTGACATAAGTGGAGTACACAGATGTTCTAAATAGATGACTTTTTGATTAGATTTTAGTCGTAATTGGTCAAAAAGCTTGCACTTTAACAAATGAGAACTGACATGGCACCTGAAGGGGAACTTTCCCACCTTTTATGTGGATGTCCAATCAGTGTTGATGGTAAATGTAGTCAATTGAAGCAATAGATTCTTCAGTGTGTGCTATATTGACTGAGAAAGCCGAGTTCTCTTGTTTGCGTAGGCGTGCTGACAGAGCCTACAGCATTGCGAGCTGCATTTTCATCGGCTGTATACTCTCGCTACTACTTACTTTCGCTGTTGGAAACACAGCTAGTTTGCAATACAAGCGAAAACTTAAAGGAAGTTCTGTTTTTGAGTGACATCTAGAGCATGGCGCCCCCTGGTTACCCAGAGAAATACAAGCTGAAATAGCAGCCTGTAGTTCTTCCTTCACGTCGAATGACACCACTGACTGAATGTAGGAAGAACAACATATTTTGCAGCAGGAGAACTTAGCTGTCTCGGTCAATACAGCACACACTGAGGAATGAATTGCTTTAAAGAGGACCTATTGTGCTTATTTTCAGGTGCAGACTTGTATTTTTGGGTTTCTACTAGAAGATGTTTACATGCTTTAATGTTCAAAAAAAGCTTTACTCTTCTCATACTGGCTGCAGCACCTCTTTTCACCCTCTGTCTGAAATACTCTGTTTGAGCTCTGATTGGTCAACCGAACCAAACCCTTCGGACTCTGCTCCAGCTCCGCTCTAACTAGCTTTATTTGAGGGCGTGCCAAACTAGCCATTATGCAAATGTGCTACTTAGTGACATCCCCATGTTACGGAAGAAAAGGCGGGACTTCAAGCGAGGCGTTTCAGGCAGTTCAGGAGCAGTGTTTCTGTGGGGAAGAGTAACTCCCTTTAGCCTGGACTTTGAGCTTTGTAACTTTGCAGACCAAAAAACTATATAACAAACCAAAGGAAAGAGAAAAAGCACAAAAGCAGAATATGTTCCCCTTTAATTCACTACATTTACCATCAAGTCTAATTGGACATCCAAATAAAAGGTTTTGAATTTCCCCTTTAAGTGCATGAAAACACACTGAGTGAAACACGGTGTATGGTAATGAGACAGAAGGATGAGATCCAGAACAGGTGAAGTCTGGCCAGCTCGCCTAACTGCTAATGTTTTCTGGCTCTGTCAGTGAACGACATTACTAATACATAAGTTAATTCTAATGAGATTTCAAGTGCATTGGCTGCGTTTGGCATCTGCTTCTTCAGTGAGCCAGGTTTTACAAATGCAGGTTACCTCTGCCCCACAATGGCTGGATGCCATTTCCAGGAAGGTAGGCAGGAAATTGACCAAGTGAAGACGGGAATAGCAATAGACTTTGTATCCCTAAATGGAAAGTTTCATACTGAAGGGAATATGCTTAAAAGTACATATAAAGATTTTCCTACGCTGTGTGATCAACTGGAAAACCTGAGTGCTGATCCTGACAGTGCTCGTAGAAAAAGGACAGAGTAATTAATAGGTGACCTGCAGCTGAATCAATCTTCCTCCTCATTCTGTTCCTAAGGTCAGGTTACCTCGACAGAGAACAACTAACATTATAATAAAGATTCATTTGGTATTACATTAAGGGATTGATAATGAAACTCAATGCTATCTCACAAATATTAACTGTAATAATAATTTTATATCTTGTTTTAATTATTGTTTTATCTGTATGTATTTTTTTTAATTATGAGCTTTAACATGTTTGCTTTCTCTTTATCTGGATGAATTGTTCTTGTTGGTTGGATTGAGGTGAATAAAATGTTTGTTATGTATGTTATTGTGTCTATTGTATGTTAAGACCTTGAAGAGGGTTTTGAATCTAAAAAAATGTGGAACATGTGGAATAAATTAGCATTAACTATTGGAATAACTCTTTTTTTATATCCACCAGAATTCAAATGTTTGATTTTGTGAAAAGAACAGAACTGCACTGTGTCTGGGGAAATATGCGGGGATAATTTGAGTGTGAGATTCATACTGAATATCTGAAGCGGTTGCCACCAGTGAGTGTGTGAGCATGAAGCGGCAGGGGGTGTGTGTAAACTGCAGACGGAGATTAAAGTAACACATCCATAACAACTTCAGCTGCTTTTAATGAACAGAGCTGCATGCTCTGAACATTCAATGCAAGATCAGCTGCAACCAAAACAATGGGTGTTTTCCATTATTAATATGTTTGTAGTGACAGCTGTTTGTTAAACATATTAACAGAAAAAAGGAATCAGCTGCATTGTTCAAAGACACTTGGTGTGTTAGCTGTGTTAACACTGAACATCACATATAAAGTCTGAGCAGTCCTCGTTGCTCTGTTCCGGCCTTAAACACTGAAATATTGACGGCCGCTGGCAGCTTTCCTGGAAAATATCACCCAGTCGCCCCCTTATTGGAGAGCCTAATAAAAATATCCGTCCATCTCCAGTGGCTAATCAAATGCCAAGATAATGCAAATGACAAGACAGGGTCGAAAATCAAACCGGCAGCTTCCTCACAGATTTAATAAGTTCTGTTTGTTTGTTTCACCTTCTTATATGAGAGGTCACACAGTCATAAACAAGGACTGCACTCAAATATTGGTCAGTTTCTCTCCATACCACTCACGCCTTCATACATCTGAAGCTCATTCGATTTTATATTTCCCTCGCAATTACTGATTGATAAATGTATAGCCGTTTAACTTTTCCTCATCTTATGAAATCTTCCCGAAAAATTTCCTGCAACACGTGTCAATTTCAGCTTGCTACATGCATAGAGTCTTTTTAAAAACAGACTTCTGTATTCACAGGAAACAACTTGGTTAGGTTTAGGAAAAGATCATGGTTTGGGTTAAAATAACAACAGAAGTGGCGTAACTTAAGTACGGAAATTACAAATAAATCAACGTTGACTTCTGGTTTCACACGGGGTACGAGCACCGGTCTCCTGGGCAAAAGTCCAGTATTTTTTGTCACACCCATCAACACATACTCACTCCCAACTCGTCAAATACCGCCACTTGGTCAGTGCCCCTCTACATCGGAGACTGACGCAAGGGGTACCCCTCTTGCGTTAATTTTGGATGGACCAGGGACGGCGAGCCAATATACACTCGTTATATTCATAGTGTCCTTTCAAAATAAACATCCATTTTCACAGGAAGTTAGATTTAGGCAACACAACCACTTAGTTAGGGTTTGGAAACGGTCGTGGTTGACGTTAACTTCACTGACTAACAACTCATGTGACTCACAGGGCTGACGATACTAACAACTCACGTGACTCACGGGACTGACAATACAACGAGTCACGTGACTAAAGACTGACGTGACAAAATAAGTCCACGTTATTTAGTTTCACACGGGACACGAACACCGGTCTCCTGGTTGTCTTGTGATTGTTTGATGCGTCCACCACCCCTCCTGCCTGCCCTGAACAAACTCTCACGCTATTCATACTATGTCACTTGTTCAGACTGTCGAATAACGCCGCGGCTGGGTTTACATCGGAGTTAGTTGAAAGCCCGGTTCATCACATACTGTTGCCAAAGGGTGCCTCAGTGTGTTGGTTTCTGATACTGAAGGGTGCTTACCAAACGGCGGTATTGGGCGGAATGAGAGCGTGTTTCATGCATCCAATCCGACCTCCCTATACAACATTTGTCGTGTTTTGTACTCCCTGGTTTCACAATTACGTGGAGTACATACAAATTGATTTTGTGGGATATATATACAAATTACAGTGCAGTACTTTCTGTATGTGTAGCTACGAACGGTGTATGAGAACAACCTTTTGTGAAAGAGTGAACTGTTTCACACAAAAAAATATAACATTTGTGAGCATGTTTCTACAAGCTGACAACTTTTTTTGTTTTATTTATATGTATATATTTATATATATATTTATTTATAAATTGTCTTATTTTCTGTTTTATTTGTTTTGTATGTTTATGCTTTATGTAAAGCATTTTGCATTGCCTTTTTTGTATGAAATATGCTATATAAATAAACTTGCCCATTTAGATTCTGAATGGACACAATGTATTAAATAGTTTACTTTCGATGTCACACCACTCTCTGCTCTCTCTCTGTGCACACACAGAGTTGTTAGCTGTAAAGTACTTTGTGATGGACTCGTGTTGAAAGCACTTTAGAAATAAATGTGACTTTACTTGACCTTTTGTGACTATTAAACCAATTACACTTGTAAAGCTGAACAAACTGAAAACAAGTCCTTTCTCTGTGTCTCTCTCTCCTCCCAGACCACTTGTGACTTCAATGTGATGAAGACAGAGTCGTTAGAGTGGTGTAAATACATGAAACATGTCTGGTTTTGATTGTACTGACCTCTCTGTTTCTGGCTGAAGGACTTACAAAGTTCATTCTTTGTTATTGTTAACTTATCATCCTGATGTTCTCTACTTAAAGAGCACCTATTACTATTATTTTCAGGTGCATACTTGTATTTTGGGTTTCTACTAGAACATGTTTATATGCTTTAATGTTCAAAAAATGCTTTACTTTGCCCAGTTTACTCTGACTAATCAGCTGGCCCACTCTGTTGTGATTGGTCAACCGAACCAAACTCTTTGGTCTCCACTCCAGCTCCGCTCTAACTAGCTTTGTTTGAGGGCGTGCAAAAACTAGCCGTTATGCAAATGTGTTACTTGGTGACATCACCACGTTACGGAAGAAAAGGCGGGATGTCAAGCGAGGTGTTTCAGGCAGTTCAGGAGGAGTGTTTCTGTGGGAGAGAGTAACTCCCTTTGGCGTGGACTTTGGGCTTTGTAACTTTGCTTTTACATGCACAAAACACTATATAACACACTAAAGAAAAGGGAAAAAGCACAAAAGCATGATAGATCCACTTTAACATAATTACCGGAGGAAGGCAAAGTGAGACCGCCTGGAATTAATTCTGACATAACTTAATCACAGCAGGTACAAATTACTGTTACAGATGTGAGTTATATTAGATTCAATGCCAATTAGCAACATTTTTCAGCTGAAAAACAAGGCCTGAAAATCTGCTCTTTGATATGTAAGATCTCAAAGCAACATAAGACAACTAACAGATCTCCAAAGAGACAAAATCACCTGTGATCAAAACTGCACAAGCATCAGTCCAAAAAACGACACAATTACCTAGTATGTAAGGGAAAGAGTGGAAAAATATGCATAACCTAACATATACATATGTTTACATGCTTTAATGTTCAAAAAACACTTTACCTTTCACATACCAGCTGGGCTGCGGCTCCTATTTTCACCTTGTCTGAAACCCTTGGTTAATCTAACAAAACTCTTCGTAATCTGCTCCAACCCCGCTCTAACTAGATTTGTTTGAGGGCGTGTCAAACTGGCCATTAGGCAGGTATTGAGCAAATATGTTACTTTGTGACATCACCACGTTACGGAAGAAAAGACAGGACTTTCTGTGGGGCAGAGTAACTCCCTTTAGTTTGGACTCTGGGCTTGCAGGACTTTTATATGTACAAAAACTATATAGCACACTAAAGTAAAGGGAAAAAGCACAAAAGCATAATAGGTCCTCTTTAAGTTAAACTTATTATCAGGATAATGTAACAATTAAAAACTTCTATACTGTCACTGCAAATCTGCATTTTTGAACAATATAAAAATGACATTTGAGGACTCCCTTCTGAACTAAATGACTTGTGAAGGTTTATATTTTAAGGAGCAGAGGTGATGGCTTCAGAGGTTGAGGGCTGCAGGCGGTGTGAGCTGACACCCCACATCAGCCTCAGGCTCAGTCCAGGGAAGAAAGATAGTCCGCTTCCATTTACTCACTTAACTAGTTTCTGAATAAAGCTGGCATTCTCGTAGGAAAAGTACAGTGGGTCAAGTATGCAGTCAGTCAGATATTCATGCCAGACCACGGCAGTGTAGTAAAATCCGTTTTTTTTTTTCTTTCTACCTTTCGTAATGTCATAGTGCAGCCACGTCTGTCTGTGCGCTGACATCCCTTTGAACTCCAGTCCTGTGGGGTTGCTCACACCAAAAAGGGTCTGCAATATCCATCTCCCAGCACCATTTTGGCCCGCGGTACAGCTTCAAAAGCTTCAAAGCACACGAGTGACATCCGACCTCAGCGAGCATGATCCTCTGATGCGTGACAGACTGGGAGGAGGAAGTGTCATAGTACCGCGGGGATGACATCTAAGCGCGTTGGGTGTAGTAGAGGTGCGGGACCAGTGTACGCATGATATGTGTGACTTGACTGTAAAGTTGCTAAGTGTGCTGTTTGGGAACCTTAATTACCCGAAGGGAAGAACAACACACTAACAACTGGTCTTGAACCCCAAAGACAGATTCTGACATTTCAGAGAAGGTCAACGTTAATTACCGTGTGAGGCTCTATTCACAGGGAAGTACCAGAGGAGATTGTTTGTGTGGAAAAAATGCTTCCAAATTTGAATAAGAAGGTTACTCGTGTCAAAACCCCAATGTTACACGGTTACATATTGACAATGCCAAATACCACGTTAATCAATTAAGACTGTATGCATGCCAGAAATCACTGATGTGGAGCATGACGGACAGGGAACAGTTGAGGTGGTAGTGTTCAACAATTAGTTGATTAATCAACTGACAACAACTGACACCAATTGAATCTGTGTCTGCCAAACACTCACGGGTTTCACCTTATCAAAGATGAGGAGGACTAACCCTTTTACTTTGATTTATATAATGGTAAATTTAATATCTTTTGAGTTTTGGACTGTTTGTTAAGCCTCGGTTTTACTTTCCACAAAGACGGTCGCACGGACATGAGCTGACGTGGAACTGTGACGAGGAAACATTTGGATCTTTTTATACTTTGTGGGGGTTTCTCCTCGCGGCAAACCAGCATTCTCAAAGCTCCACAAAGTTCTGCATTTCCTCCGCCCATTAACTTCCGCGTTGTTAGAAAATTTTAATGTGCACGGACAGGCGAAAACCTGATGCACGCGAAGGGCTGTGTCTGATGGTGTGACGCCACTTTGGCCGAATGCAGCAACATAAATCACGTTTAAGACAAAACAAGAATTCTGAAGATTACCTCAGACTCAGGTTATTTTTTAAAGGGTGTTTTTACTATTTTTTATTTTTTGATTTTATAGACTTAACAATTATTTAACTGAACATTAAAATGCGGGTAAAGCAAAAATAAGTTTATCAAACCACAGAACAATGTGTTATTACCCACCCAGCCAAATTTGATTGATTAAAAAAATCGGCAAGTATATATAATTACGTTTAAAAATGCTCAAAAGAATTTATCCTCCGTTTTACAGCCACGACAGAAATGTCGAAAAATTATGAAAAAATGCCCATCATAATTTGCCAAAGGTGATGTCTTCAAATGCTCTTTTTGTCTCACTAACAGGCCAAAACATACTAATTTTACAAGGATATGAAACAGAGAAAAGCAACAAATCTTCACATTTGAGAGGCCAGAAACAGTGAATTTAAATTCTGTTGATTAATCAATTAAACGACTTATCGTTTCAGCACTAATAAGTTGCAGCTCCAGTGTATCTCAGCATAGAGGAGATAAAATGTGATAGTCTTCCTGAGCGGAAGGAGGTGCGCATGAACAATTGTTCCAGCTTTCAAACCAGCAGACGAAGAGGATACAGTATCACCATTACTTCCCTCGCAGAGGCTCTATCGCTACATCACAGGATATAAACTATTAAAAACTGACGGGATAAATTATTAAGAGCTCCATTTGCATGGCTCCATTATCCCTCGGATAAAAACAGACGAGCATCATGACTTATACATACAGGTTTTGCGCGCAGAGTCCTCCACAAATAGCGAAGAGATGTCCTCGTCTACGCCGGCGTCATTCTTGGCGATGCAGGTATAGGCGCCGGTGTCCTCAAAGTGCACGTTGCTGATGTGCACCTCGCTCCCATTAGCTTTGAGGAACAACAGAGAGAGAACAGACAAAAAAAAAAGACAGTTTGCTTTTCAGAAAGAGATAAAAGGAGACTTCTATCCTCTGCTACCATTACTGTGTTACATAACAGTGCTCTAATATGTTAGGAAGGAAGGTGAGAGGTTTGTTTCGGAGAGAATCAAAAAGGTAGGAGTTCAAAGTGAGAATGTGGCACATGTCTGCCACTCGCTGTGTTTCTGTGAGCACAGGGAGAGGTTTCTGGTTTAATGCTTTTGTGTGCAACCTCAAAGGAAAACCATGTGGCTTCGCTGTTGATTGAAAGAACTATCAGGAAATTTAAAACTTTGCCTCAGAGTATCTGATGCAGGGGCAGCACTGATAATTAAAAATCATCACTTTTACTGTTATTGAAGTTTATCTGATAATGTATCTTGATATAGATTCTAGTTTGCACCGCCCAGCCCGATTTTACACATACAGTGGAAACTGCTTTAATCACAAGGTTGGTGGTTCGATCCCTGATACCTACTGTCTACTGTCTGGTTAAATGCAGAGGTCAAATTTCATGTACTGTATGTACCTGTATGACAAATCTAATGAAGGTTTTTTTTTTTTTTTTAAGGACCATGGTGTGTGTCTTTTTGCTCTTTAAACTCTCAGTGCACTTTCTCGGAGCGTTTACTGTTGCCACGGATGGGTTTACATTATAGTTAATGGAACGCCCCGGTGCGTTTCATATCGCAGTTAAAGGGTGCCTTGTGTGGCAGTACCAGACGCCGACGGCTGTGACAAAGCCTTGGTATTTGACGCCCTGCGAATGAGAAAAGGCAGGAGCACCTGTGGTTGAAGCTGCCCTCGTCAAATGGATTGATAATGCCTGGTCACGTAATGCACCCTTAATGTGAAACTCTGCCGGTTCTGGCAAAGGGGCGCGCCGTTCATCTGCATGCATCGCCTGCGCTGCAGTGACACAGAGCCGGCTGAAAACCGGCAAAGCCTCACCCAAAGCGGGCCCTTGGTGAGGGAAAAAAATAGCAGTAAATAGCGAAGCTTTCTGTTTCATTACTTTATATTCATGTAATAAATATACACATGTCAATTAGATGGTAATCTGCATGAGAAAAAAAGAAAAACAAAAAAAAAAGTTTGTTATAATAATCATCTGCTTATAGTGAGCTTGTAGTTCGACCCGGATAGACGTGATCACTATAAGAGGTTTCCACTGTATAAAGTTAATGGTTATTAGCAGTAAGAATGACATTACTCATGGCCATATAGTAGCCATAATAGTGACATTTATTTTATAGTGGTAGTAGCAGCAATTGTACGAGCGACTGTAGCAGTAAAAGTGTTGCAGTACTAAAAATAATAATGGAAGCAGCAGCAGTAGTGGGAATAAAAAGATACAAGTGTAAATGCCGTTGACTCCTCTGTACCTTGCAGGGTGAGCTGTTTGGACAGTTTGGTTGTGATGTCCATGCCGTTCTTCAGCCAGGCCAGCTGAGGGCTGGGGATGCCCTCAGCGTGGCAGCGCAGGCTGGCGGTGACGCCCGGCTCCCTGGCCTGGCTCTCTGGGTACACTCGGATGACGGGAGGAACTGGAATATGGAGAAGAAGAGGAGAGGGAGACGTGAAATGAATAAATGCAGCACAAACCGCAATGTTGTTTACATCAGTACCACTTGAGGAGTGAGGCGACCTTATTGAACAAGAAGTTTTTAAGAGAAGATGCCAAGTCCCGCTGAACTTATGGTTCGGCATTAGCATTGCTGAATGCCTTTAGATAAGGTTACCGTGCTCTGTGAAGCCAAACAAATCAGATAGATAAATAAGGGAGAGAACCTCTGTTCGGACGTTATTGATTTTGCTTGGTAGCCATCGATTTTATGTAACCTTTTGTCAGGAAGGGAATGAGGGGATAGAGGCAGAGAAAACAAAATATGTGAAGAAAGAAAAGGCACAAGCTAAATGTCGCCGTCTTCTGCAGACTGTTCCAAAAGCTGACTTTACACATTTCTGCACATTGTTGCCTCTGTCACGCCGGTGTCTTTACCCCTACCCCGAAGCAAAATGCTTCTACATACTGTACTTCTAAAAACCATAAATCAACATAAATCAATAAAACACACAAATACATTAACAATATGCATTTATGCAGCGGCTGAGAATATGAGACAAATTTTGCTCCATACCCGGTGGCTAAATTGTTAAAGTCTTGCTCCACAAAACATGCAAAATATCAAAAGAATGAATTTGAATAATCCTTAAAAGAAAGAAGCCTTCTCTCTGAGTAGCATAACAATGATAAAAACCTTTCAAAAAAAGGATAGTAGTATCTCTTGAGGAGAAATGCTGACTGAAACTTGGACAGTGACAATGAACTGTTTACAGAGCGACCATAAAACGGCAGCATGAGTCACTCCGAGACAGGATGTCACATATAAGACGACAACCTGGCAGCGGTTTAAGTAGGGACATCAAATTTCTCTATCTCGCCATCTTGTTTTGAGCGATTCCTCGTCGCCTCTGTGGCCCAAATCAGTGTCCTCTTTTTTTTTCTCCTCCTTTCTGAAACAGACTTCAGAGACGTGAGCGGAGGATGGAAGGGAGAGTCTTGGCAGAAGCAGAGAAGGCAGACGTGCTATAGAGACTAGTTCCTGTGGGCACTGGGTTAGAGGAAGTCTCTACTCAGCCAGGTGAGGGAAACGACTGAAGATTGTTGCCACGGCCATCTGGTGACCACGGTACTCCCGGGCTTTGCAGCTCGCGTCAACCTCACTGCCAAAACGCCATCCAGAGTGGGCCACCGAGGCTCCTGTGACACCTAGGTTACTTCACCAATCACGGTCACACAGACACTCTGACTCCGACGGCCCTCAGCAGGAATAAGGTTGACAGGATAGAGCCCACGGAGACAATTATTTTCTACTATCTTCTGAGTGAAAATTATTTCTCACACTTCACACATGTCCATACAAGCATACAAAAGCTCTCTTTGTGTGTGCAGCTCATGTTCTTTCTCTGGTTTTATTATCCTTCTTTCTATCCCCTTTGTGTCGTGTGTTTACAGTAAATCACTTTGTGATAGCCCTGTTGGTTGAAACTGCTCTGCAGATTGTGCTTGTTTGAGTCTATAGATAAATCAATCCTACTGAATGCACGTACAATAACAGCAGCGATATCAGTATTTCTATAACCATCTGAGACCCACGGGATGAGTAAAAACAAGTAAAAACGGAAGACATTTACTGGTTCAACCCTCTTAAACGTTCAGATTTGCTGCTTTTCTTTGTATTAAATGACAGTTAAGTGAATACTTTTACGGTTATGGACTGTTTGATAGATGAAAACAAAGATGCAACCTCCAGTGCTGAGAAATGAAGCCAACATGAAAGGTGAATTTTTATATAACTCACCTGTTTAAAGTATATTAAGGCTTAGAGTTGAGCATAATTGAGGGAGTGGCCACTTTGAGTGACAGGTGGGTGCCGTACCAGGTTGCTAGCTGCTAGCTGTCTGCTCTGCTGCGTCACCCGGGCCGCCTCATCTCCACAGACAATCCACCTCTTTGCCCATTTTTGGATTAGCCGGGAGTTAGGCCGTCGTCACTGCCAAGATGGCAACGGCCGGAGCCAGACACTTTGAGCTTCAAAACAGCTTTTCAGAAACCTATGGGTGACGTCCCGGAGACTACGTCCATATTTTATATAGTCTATGGACAAAACAAGCAATTTGAAAAACTTTATTGTGGGAATTGTGACATTTATCACTATTTTCTGACATTTCACAAGCAAAACAAAAAAAAAAAAAGTATCTAAATAATGTTGCAGCCCTACAGAGGATAACTTTAATTGTCACTCTTTTTCTTCCATTACTGAAAATGGGGACGTTAAATCCAGCAGAAACAAAAGTAACTTCTTCCTCGACTGTTGAGGTAACTCAATCAATACAGAAGTGACAGATCTGCTGGATGTGGAGGAGGTAAAAAGTGACCTGCACTGACGCCGCAGACCATCAGAGACCTGGATAACTACAACCAGGTATAGAGGGAGCTGAATAACCAGGTTCCTCTGCGCTCCATGTAAACATAATATCCCGAATATGATCCAAACTAGGATACTAGAGTACATGTTAATGTACTCATTATGAAGGCGAATGGTCACAGCTTCCCTTCTCTCAGGCTGAAGTTAGAAAAAAGTTATGCTCAGTTTTGAATAAATTAAATTAATCATAGTAATGTAAATTTATGGCAAGTTATCAGCAGTATTTAAGATTTATGATCAGGTGAAGCGTCTTACGGTAGAAGAAGGGCAAGGTACGAGTACATCAAATCATCATTTGTGTGTGTCGCGGTGGTTGGGGGTCGATTTTGGGGTCATGGCACACATGACATGTACTGTATGTACCTACAGTATGTTGCTGGCCCACAACCACAACAACCTATAAATCAACAGCCGTATAGTGCGAGCATGCATCGACCAGACTCCCTCAAGCACCTCATTAATAAAACCTCTCAGGCAATCTCACAAAGTTGCATTAATTGGGGTGTTTGAATTAAAGCAAAATAGATCCACAAGACTTTTTTATTCAAGAAAAAACTGTATTACTGCCACAGCAGTCAGTAATAGGTTAGTTTTTCAGGGACAGACACTTCACTTGAGCAAAAGTTTCAGCACTTACATACAGTGGAGTATATACTGTGTAAGAGTATATAAAAGAACAAGAAGATTCTTTCTGCGGAGCACTATTGATCCGAACATGATGTTTTTTTTTCCAAGAAACTGCATTTGAAAGCCGTTGGGCCATCTAACATTCAAGGACTTGACGTAAATGTCATTATGCAGTCAACCGTTTTTTTTCTTTGTAGAGGAGAAAAGTGAGGTGAATAGTGTGAAGGAAAAACAGAAGAAACCGTCTGGATGTAACTCAACCAGCTGCTTCCCAGAAGGGTTTTCAATGGTTCAACCTCCTGAGACGTGATCCCGACCAACTTTACTGTTTTTCAGAGGCTGTAGCAGTTTTAGAGATAGAATATATAGATACCATACGAAACTACAAAAAGCCTAAGGAATCCATTGGCACCATCCATGTCACGCTAACTTGTCGGGAAGGAAGCTAAATAATGCTCCAAAGTTGGAAAAATAACTGGCATGGCCATTTTCAAAGGGGCCCCCTTGACCTCTGACCTCAAGATATGGGAATGAAAATGGGTTCTATGGGTACCCACGAGTCTCCCCTTTACAGACATGCCCACTTTATGATAACCACATGCAGTTTGGAGCAGTATAAATTTATATTTTCATCTATTCTAAAATGGTGTATTTGAATATTTCTGTATACTGGGGTCATTAACAGTCTTGAATTACATAAATTATCACTGTAAAGCTGAGACTGTTGTGGATCCAATGAGCCCCATTATATCCATGTGTGATGATGTTAGTCCCCATAGTAGCCATTTAATTGTAGTGAGACCATTTTTTTTTTTAAACTTGACCTCACTGTACAAAATGACTTATAGTGTCCTCTAAGATAATCACAGCCTCATGAAACTTTACGGCCACAAACTAGAGACCTAGAGCATTCAGAGGATGGATGGCTTTCCTAGGTAGATTGAAAATAAGGGGGTTTCTGAGCAGTTTAAATAACAGAAGTGCTCGCCATCCAATTGTCGAATAATGCAATTCATGCAGAAATCTCCAAATGTCAAAAGTTTTTGATACCAAATCACAGCATGGCTTTTTCTATGATGTTCCTCAAGGTCTTGATGTCTTAATGTGGTATTTTGGAGGGATTATTGATAATTTCTGTCAATTCTCAAGTGGTAAGAAATGGTTAAATTTAGCACCAAGTCTGTGTAACAAATGGTATCTACCCAAAAAATGCTGCAACAACTTATGAGACATAATAGAGCATGGGGATGGACATCATACATTTCTATCATAATGTTCTAAGCCCTTACACACTGTTGCAATTTATTTTAATTAATTAATTAAGTCATATTTATTTCTGATTTACAATTAGAACAACTTGACACACAGTGCTGAGCTGCATCTCAATCAGCTTTCAGATGATGTACACCACGTCTATGTGACATATACGGTTGACCTGCTATCTCCCTTAAAGACCCCCTGTAACACCTTTAAAAAAAGACAAAAACGGGTCTATTTTGATTCTGATTCTCTTTGAGGGGGTAAAATGTAATTAGAAATACCCGTAGGCTACATGTTTAATAACTAAATTTAAATGTCATTGTTTATATTTGTATTATATATACTTTTTGTGTGACTGTGTGTTTTTCTAACTTTCAGAATCTATCTGGAAACAGGTGCTGAAAAGTGGAGACAGGGAAGTGCTGTTATCGTCAGGATGGTCTTTTGTTTGGGCCGATACAATAAAATAGAAATATCTTTTGATGCCATTGAGGCTGATAGAAAATAGATGGTATGGCACCGAGCTCACATCTCATCTCATACACCTTTTTGGGTAAATTGCTTGTGAGATTTGAGCAGATGGAACTGGTTGGTACTTTGTGCTGAAGATGTCCAATCAGAGCTGGTAACAGCACTACAGGAGTCAGATAGGTTACAGTAAAAGAGTGGGTGCAGTGTGTGGAGAGGTGTAATTACAGGAGTATGTAAGTGCAGGTGTAATCAGTGCTGTGAATGGATACATAGAGGTTGGCTGAGGCGGAGCAGCCGTCAGAGTCCTCTGTAGGATTCATGGACCTGATTCAACCATCGACATCTGTGATGGGAGGGGACACACTGCCTGCCAAAACTTCAATAACCCAGCCTAGTTTCCTCACACATCGAAGTGAGGTTTCTACGCAGTTCAGCTCGGCATAATTAGACACATAACTGTGTTGGTAAACATTGTTAAAATATCTGCATGGAAACTGAGCATATTGAGTAAGCAGAGTGGGGCCTGAATGGGTTTATCTAAATTAGTCAGTGTTATTAAAAAGATAATGAGTAATAAGGATATGGAATAAATGAATGTTACATATGAAGTAGAGTACTTGATACCTTCAAGTACTCTACTTCATATAGTAGTATTGAAACTTCTCCAGTCGAAAGATACCTGCAATCAATCCTTTTTGTGCCCAGATCTAGTAAAAAAAAGACTATTTGGTGGTTTTGCTCACAGCCAATAACTGCAAGCGTTCTTTGATTTAAAGCAACGTGTGATTGGCCCACTACTGCAGCAGCTACAACCCATACAGCCGGGATTGCCTGCACTGCTTGTTAGCACTGCTAACAGTTTTAACCTGAGGGGAGGGGTTACACTTCCGCGACAACGCCGTCCCACACATCGCCAGGAAAAGCAGAGCTAGACATGATGTCTAAACCTACATGCTAATTTTTATTGTCGTGAAAACTGTTAACTGCTTCTAGCCGGCTGTACTGCAGTTTATCAATTGACAATGACATTGTCAGGGCAGATACGTCACCCGCTATGGATTAGTCTGATTTAATCTGATTATCAGGCTAATAAAACTGTAAATTATCACATTTTTCTCGACCAACATTAAAAACATTCTCATTCCAAGTTGGCTGTATGTTCATTCTTGACCTTGTGGTGATTGTTGTTTCTAAAAGAGTTGTGACGCATCGATTAAATAGAGTGGTGTTTAAACTGATTTAGAAAAGATTGAGTTATTAAAGGGACAATACGTGACCTCAGCGCATGCTGGGAGAACACTAATACCCAATTATGCTCTGGTTGGAGGAGAATATCATCATCGATAAATGTCAATGAATAAATATTATCTGCACTAGGTGCCTTTAATAACTACTGTTTAACAATGGAGCTCATCATTCTCACCTCATTCTGAAGCCTGAGAAGTTAAAATAGCTGTGACACCACGGTTTGCATTGTATTAGTAGCTCTTCTAGAGTTTTCTGTCAGGTATCCGCCCTGCATATCGTACCTATCTCTACTGTGAAAATGTACCCGCTGTCTGTCAGTTACTCAGGGGGTGGAAGGGGGTGTAGCAGGAGCCAAGTTTTATCAATGTTGGTGAAATTCCCGCTGGCCGCCCAGAGAGCTCAATAAAGGTCAGTCCTTAGTTAAAGGCCCATTATTTGAGAAAAAGCTCATGTCAGTGAATTCCCCCTGTGACTGTGAATATAGGAGAAAAAGCACATCCTGCGCTGTTGTAGACGTCTATTAATGATATTGCAGTTTCAACTGGTCACTGATCGAGGTCAATACGGGGTTTTAAATTATTAAATTCCCCCCTAAGGTAGAATGAAAGAATAAAAATGTGGTAAGCCAAGAGTGAAAATATGTTTAATTAGAAGACTGTTTGGGAAAAAAAAGGCGTAGAAGGCTGTGGATGACTGCAAATTAAAATGTTGCATTAAAAATAAGGCAAAGTTATACTTAATGTATGTAAATTAAGTTCAAAACAAATTCAGCTGGCGTTACCAGGATAATTGGGTAATGGTTGTTGGTTTAGGATAAGCTGAGCTACATTCATGTATGAAAATTAAATGAAAACTCAAAAAAAAATGAATATTATTATTGATAAAGTATAATACACTGTGACTTATGTGATTTTAGAGTGTATGCTGGTGCCACTGATACTGATATCTGAAACCAGGAGATATTTAAACATATAACATTAGGGGCAAAAGAGGCATATTGGCAGTATCAGGAGCAGGTGGAGGTGGCTACAAAACGACAGCTCACAAATACCAGATGTGCCTCCTGATTGCCCAGTTCCATCAATTAGGCTGATGTTTTTCATAATATCAGCAGTCACATGTCTGAATTTTTTTACGTGCTTTAAGTTAAAGTTACAGTGAAACAGAAGTCAGAGTGTCTTTATCTTCAGTGATGAGATGGAATCCTTCACATTTGATGAGTCTAAAGTGGCGTGGTTTAGCGACTACAGCTGCCACCGGCACCTCCCTCACCCATGTTGTTCAGTAGGAGGATGGAGGAATTAATAAGTTTGACCTCAACCACATTGTTTTGGAAATGTAAAAACGTAGTTTTTGCCAACTGAAGCCAGTACACCCACCTCCTATTATGATATTGCTCTGCTAGCTACAACAACCCACGAGGTCAAGTACGGTTTTATATGATGAGGGTTAAGTAGTTGCGCCAAAATAAAATTTGATTTGATATTTTTTTATGTATATGCCACGAGATGAGATTCAGATATTGTACAGGAAGAGAAAAAAGAGAAAAAAGGAAGTTTGAAATAAAAACACTGAAAATATTAGTTTTTTTGAACAGACGCACCGATTGCAATTTTCTTGGGTGATTCCAAATTTTGCTGATTCAGATTTTCTTGCGGTCTAAGAACTATAATTTACAGCATACACACACATTTTTGTAACTTTTCTTTCATTGGAAATCAAATTGAATTCTGTGTTCATAATAAAACAGTTAGTTGTTGCAATTGTTTTTAAGATTGTCCCTCCGCGGCTTATTTTGCAGGTGTTAAAAATTGCGAGTCTTTATGTCTTTTTCACTCATGCTGAAGAACTTCCACTCCAACTACATGATGTGTGTGTGTGTGTGTGTGGCTGTGACTTTACTGTCTGACGTAAAACCAACATGAGGCATGTGTGTGAATCTGACCGGCACAAAATCTGACATATGAGACTGACCAGCGGCCGATATCGTCTGTGCATCTCTAGTTTTTTTACGTATATTTGCAGAGGGAAAACTTCCCACAGAGACGTAGGATTCAACTTGACAACTCACTGTGTCTTTAAAGTGGTTTCCAAGTTTTAAAGAGACAAAGTTGTTCACATGTCGTTGGAAGCATTGGTTTTAGTATTTAGATTGAGCAATCAGCAGACCTGGTGTTTGTTAGCTTAACACCTCTACCTTCTGCTAATAACGGTTTTATAGCAGAACAGAAGGCTTGAAACTACAAAGATGCTCCTGGCTTTTTTTGAAGTGTGTCTACTTTATATAGATATTCAATGACATTAAATGATAACATGAATGATTGAATTTTTGAAAGCAATTTAAAAAGCCTCCTAAGCATCCCGTATTCTGCTTGAAGACATCAATAAATGTTCTCTCACAGTAAATCTGCATCTCTCACCAGGTCCCTAACAGCCTTATTAGCTACAGAGAACCATGAAACTCTATCCTTTCCCTCCAAACAGGAAAAGTGTGTCCTCTGCCTTTTGAAAATACCTCACTTACACTCTCCACATGTGCAAACTCAATTCCTGCGTGCAAATCACCATTTGCTTTTCCCGGACAGTCGTGATAATGAAAGGAGCGAGCCGGTCGGTGGGATTTTTTCCACTCAAAACTCGATTCAGACGAGATGTGAGAGAAGTTGCATTCTGATGTGTTTCTGAGCGTCGGGAGAGCCACTGCCAGGAGAAGGCGACACAGCAGGGCTGACAGCTCCATCATAAAGCTCCCCAGCCAGTCGTCAATCACTCAGCAAGGCTCCCGTCGGCCACGGCGTTCTAGAAGATGAGCAGGCGTGCCGACACACTCATACACACAAGCAGCGAAGGACGCACAGACACCGTGGCAGGAGACCACTTCACCATCACAGTACTGGGACATTTCCAACTAAGCCTGGCGGACCTGTTACAACTCTTTAAATTGCCGCGGCTGTTGCTGACAAACATGGCGGTCGTAACCGCTGGATTGTGAGACCTGACCAGGTAACCGTGAACAACGCACAACTCAAAATAACACACATGATCCAGCGCCCTCTCTATAAACACACACAGCATGACAAATATGCTCACAGCATGATGAAAGCCTCCTCTCTCAGCTGTGATTACTGTCCCACCTGAGCTTCATGCCTCTGAGGGACATGTGGGAGTAATCCAGCTCAGAGCCTGAATCCAATGCATTACATGTACATCACACAGCCGGTGAAGAAGTACTTTTCAAGGGTAAAACAAAAAGTGAAAACTGCTGGAGCTGTTCTATAAAAGATCTGGAACAGAAATTAAGAAGCATAATGGATCTTCAGGGAATACTACTACGCCGTGTTTGCAGGCTTTTATTTTTTTACCTGGAAGTACTCAATGTGCGCTCATTTTCTTCTTTCTGTGTGTGTGTGTTTTATTTGATTTTTTTTTATTAACTGCACTGAATCTAAATAATATGATTCAAATTAAGGCAATTTAGTCTACAGGGAACATGTTGCTTTAAAAGATTAATGAGCAATGAAACAAAAAGAACTTTATACACATTTTAAGAGAGCCACTGTGTCAGAATTTACAGTTTATATATAAAATACTAGTTTTATGACATTGTTTCTTCTAGTATGAGTATAAATTTCAAAAACATAAGAGGGTAGCGCAAATATCAAAAAAGATCATATCAAAATATGTTGGATGCTTGAGGCTGTTACACACCGGCTGCGTTTTTTTCAAGCAATTAATTTGCATGTTAGCCTGTTAAGCCCTATTCCTATCCCTCGGAAAAAAAACACCTAAAATAACTCCTCAAAATTAAGCAGCACTTGCTCCTCAACCATAAGGCTTAGATGGATATACTGTATATATGGTCTCATTTGAATGGTAAGAATCTAAGGACTTTGAATCCATTGTAAGTAAACTAAACTATATTACCATGGAGATTACAATGGAGAAGCATACATATATATATATATATATATATATATCAC
>CAKAOI010002550.1:0-12096 GCA_916701655.1 Sebastiscus albofasciatus
TTTAGAGTCAACAATTAACCTAACACGCATGTCTTTGGACTGTGGGAGGAAACCGGAGTACCCGGAGAAAACCCACGCTAACACGGGGAGAACATGCAGACTCCACACAGAAGGGCCCCAAGTCAGATTCGAACCTGCAACCCTCTAGCTGTGAGGCGCCAGTGCTAACCACTGCACCACCGTGCAGCCCCACCCTAATAATAATAATAATAATAATAATAATAATAATAATAATAATAATAATAATAATAATAATAATAATAATAATAATAATAATAATAAACCGGGACAAACTCAATAGGGTTCTGCCCCTTCAGGGCTAGAACCCTAATAATAAATTCACACAAACTCAATAGGGTTCTGCCCCTTCGGGGCTAGAACCCTAATAATAATAATAATAATAATAATAATAATAAATTCACACAAACTCAATAGGGTTCTGCCCCTGCGGGGCTAGAACCCTAATAATAGAGCTGTGATTGCTGGTGGAGCTCTCTAATAAGTAAGACACAATATATTTGTTTTCTTTTTAGCAAATTAAATTGAAAAAAATACGATGTAAAGTGATTTTCACTAGAATTTAACGTCCACAAGCATCCATAATATACTGTACTTTCTGCTGCTACAGGACTAAATTAAAGTGAAAAGAAAAACAGGAAGAAAAATATATTGTTTGTGTTGTGAATATCACTTTTATAATCAGATTTTCACTACTTTTGTCCCGCTGCCTTCTAAGTTACTGTATGTAACGTTAATACACTGACTATAGGGATGTATATATACTGTACATGTAGCAGCGTCATCATGCAGAAACCTACATCAGGTCATGTGGGAAACAGGTTTTAGAAGGGCTTGAAGGGAAAATAGCATTTTGATGCTAAAACATACTTACTTGACCAAAATGTGCATGTTCAGATTTGAATACATAAAGAACACCACTGGGAAGCTACAGAATGATATAAAAAACTAAATAAAATAAAACAAAAAATGGACCTGCCCTTTAAATGTAGATAATGTTACATATTGCAAAATAAAAATATTGCAAATAAGGTTTCCCCTGCAAAACAAAAGAGTGGGAAGTTAACATGTGACATGCGTTACTCTCAGTTGTTTGCCAGTGTTGTGATATAAACTTTGTTCTTTGTCCTTTGAGACACATTTGTAGAATGAAAACTGCACTCGGTCAGACACAGAAGTCAATAGCCATGTACTGAACTGATTATCACCTCCTCTTGTGTTTTAGTTTACTTATCAAGTCATTCAGCTCTCACTGCCTCAACACTGTGAACTATAAGGACTCATTATCATTCCTCCCCATCAGCGTGTCTTAGCAGTCCATTCATGTGGACCTGCAGATTCGATCCACTTTAATCTGATTATCTTAAACGTGTTGCACAGCCAGTATCTCAGCACTGAGATCTGTGGATTCAGTGGTGGAGGGACATTTGTCTTCTGCTCTAATACACTGCTACCTAACAAGAGACTGAAGAGTTATTTTAATATAGAGGCTAGAAGGCAGGCGACCTTTCACAAACATCTGCTTAGGTGTGTGTGTGTGTGTGTGTGTGTGTGTGTGTGTGTGTGTGTGTGTTTTACACCTCATTTGGGAATTAATTCAGGCGGATAAGACAGACTCCCACGGGACAGACGAAAAGGCTGCATCAACAACATCTCTGGCAGTGATTGCACTTTGGCTCGCAGCACACACGCACATACACACACACACACACACTGAGCAGGAAGAAACAAAACACCCAAAAGCTATTTTTATGTTCAGCACCCATATGCTGTAGCAGTCACTTTTTATTTTGTTACAGTTTGTTGTTATTTCGTGTCTAAATGTAGAGCTTCAAAAAGCTGTTACTGAGTGTGTGCGTGTGTGTGTGTGTGTGTGTGTCGTGGAGACGCCAACAGTGTTTATTAGAAAGCAGCTTGTTGTTTTTTTGTCTGTCATTTAATCGAGGAGGTGCACAAATGAGGATGAGTTGAAGTCATTCCACTTAATCCCTTTGGGGTTGAAAATATGACAGATGGGAATTGGAACGATGAGAAAGAATTGCAAAGGGGGGAACTGAAGCTTAAAAACATGTGATTGTGTATAAAGAAAGAAGAAATTATACAAACTAAACGATATTTTACAATCATCCGTGAGATATAATCAGATATGATAAGATAAGATATGATTAGAAAAGCCTTTATTGATCTCCAGATGGGAAATTTGGTTGTTGCAGCAGCATAAGGACAGAAATAAATACAGATAAATAGAGAAAGTAATCAATAAATAGAGTTACTGTATATAAATCCAGCAAAAGAAAGTCACATATCAATGCTCATCATATATTCAGTGACTGTGTTTCTTAATTAAAATGTGCACATTACAGTAACAAATCCATGATTCTTGGCTTTCCGCTTTCCATCAACTCACACATTTAGATATTTGTGTTAAAGATCCACACAGTGACACAGATTCACCTGCAGCCGTCGCAGCGTAAAGGACTTCCTGCTCTGCTAAGTGGAATGATTCCTCATTACTTGGTGTGATAGACGGCTAAAATACAGGAGTTGGAAATCATTCATTTTTTTACCCAAAAGGTTCACTTGTACATAGATGGACGAGAATGAAGGAAATAAAGTTTACCTTGACTTTACCTGCCACGCTGGCACAACAAGGTTAAACACTTTTTGTTTTTACTTTTACTGAATTATATTTAAAAGAGTTTGAGGGACGTTTTAGGATTTCCTGGGAGTTTATGGGTATACAGTATGTCCATTAAACCCACAAAATGAGAGGTTTATCCTTAACGGTCAATCAGGTTTATCCCGTATGGAGCATGAATTTGCATGGCAGGACATTTAGATTAAATTCGATTTTGACACATTGTGTGCAAAACAATATGATATTCTGGCCCAGAAAACATCTCATAGAGCATCCAAAATGGAGGTTTATCCCCTGAGGAACATGAATGTGCTCAGTACATTTCACAACACTGTCCATCAGATTTTGACATTTAGATTTCTGGTGTGGTTTTAGTGCTACTGCGTAATTTAGAAATTAACATAATTGTGGATTAATGCACAACATAAAACATCCTCGGTTGCTGCTGTTATTTATCATTATTCTAGTGGCTGATATAATAGTCTTATAAATGGTGTTTTAATTGCACTTGGCTCTCGAATGTCAAGCAGCGCTCGAAATTAAGGATGTCCCGTTGTCCTGGGGACAATAAAAAATATCACCTGGGACATAAAGATACAGTGCTTGGGACAGTAGAGAAACTTATCAATCCAAATAAAATTATGCATCATGGTTGTTTTTACCAAGTTTAGAGAGCGAAGCTACGCTCATATTTAACAGACTTTACAAACGGCTTCGCAATTTATGATAAAAAGGAAAGATTATTGATACTATTTTAAATTTAGCGTCTGTATGTAAATATCGATCGCCTTTTTTCAATCAGAAACAGCTTTGCATTTTTGCATTTATCGATCAAACGGTTAGAAATAAACAGGAAACAGTAACTCAACGAGGGATGCACCGATACCGGATCGGATATCGGGCCGATACGGACTCAAACAGCTGGATTGGATATCGGTGACAATGGGGCCAATGTATTAAATTCAATTCTATGTTTATATACTATAAATATTATATACTGAAATCACATCATTGTTGGACCAAGCTTATCAAAAGTTGCATAAAGCTTGTTGATATATCATTACATTTTGAAGATATTGACCAATGGATTTCAAAAGGGCGTGGCTCATACCATAAACAGACTTAAGTCAACAACCATTTGGCCCATCATCTCGAAACTTGCAAGCTATGTCCACAACCTGAGCAAAAAAAGACTTGAACCCGTGAACTGCTGCTTGCGGCTGTAATTTACTTTTTATTTTACAAAGTTAGGAAACCAATGTTTAAGTGAAGCCTGATGTTTCCTTACACATGATATAATGATTCCAGTCACTTCCACACAGTGAGACATACAGCTTGTTAATGGTGAAACCATTAATCATGTTTCAGTGTATCTATGCAGGATGTATTATAACAATGAGAGGGAAATGGAAGATGTATTAATTATCTGTGCACATAATGTGCTACTGTTGTCAATATTCATATTAAGTGGTGCATCTTGTAGCATGAATGTTGTGCAGAGAAATATCAATGTGCAGAAGGAGCTGATGTTTTTCAGCTGTCATCCTTCCTGTTGTTTGTATCGTTCCAGAAACAACATGGCGACGTCCCTCCTTGTCAGCCGAGGCCCCACAGAGACCGCTGGCACAACAGAACGCCTCACCATATGGTAAAACTGAGCCGTTATCTTCTCAGCCACCCGGTTTATGACACAATTTCTACTAACACGTAGAAAACAAAACAGCACAAGAAGCACAAACGCTGAAGACAAGACGTTGCAGGAATGAGAAGGAGAGTTTTATAGAGGTTTAGAGGTTAGGAATGACAAAGATAGAGAGCTGATGATAACTATAATATCTGTATTCATTTGTTAAATTGCTCTTTCCATGAAGATTGTTTCCATTTGGAGCCACAGGTCATAACTTCATTTTTCAACATTATTCCTGTCAGACAGATTAAGCCTTTTAGCATCAGCAGTAGTAATCTGTTTATTATTCTTAAACCAGATTCCTTCAGATGAGCAGTTGAACTGACACAGTACAAGTAATCACACTGTGTTTCCACATTTTCCCAAAAGGTTTTTACAAAACCTTTGACAAATCCCTCTGCTGTGTCCTACATTATCACAAACCTTGCTACTGCAGGAAATCCTACATTTTCTTAATGACTGGCTTATTATGTTTCATCGCTGCCAGCATCCTCACTAACGACATCTTAGCAGAGAGCAGATGGTTTTCTTCTTTCTGCTGGCATGTGGCCTAAACACACTTAGAGGGAAAACGAGTCAGCTGCAGGGGAGTTTGTCAGCATTCAAGCAGACAAGTGTGATCCTCCTTAGAGAGCAAGAAGTTTAATGAAGGCCAGGTTTAGAGCTGAGCAGCCTGGACGTCTCCTCCAACCTCCAGACAGGAAACTGGGGATTTGACCGGCTGGTTTAAGAGACCGAGAAATAGTGAGGCAGCATTCGAGAGGAGGTAGATGAGATAAGACTGAGTTGTTGAACACATGCCAGAGCATCACAGGTATACGTGCATTCATGAACATACATGCACAAATACTTAAAAAGTATTACAAACAATACAAATCTGCTAGTTAGCTTTTGTTTGCATGAAGCAAGAAAGAAAAACAACCTCATTAATAGCTTTACAATATTTTCTAAGACTCATCTTGAACTCCTAGCTTACCATTACGACTGGAAACAGCTAGTCTGTCCGCCACCAAAAGCTCAAAAATACATCAACCATACATCCAACATATTATATGTTGTTTGTTAATTTGTACACAAATGGGTATATAGATGACAATATTGTGTTTTAATCAAGAGTTATGTGTTGTAACTAGAGATGTCAAGAGCACTGATACATTGATACCAAGTCGATACCACAAAACTAAAAACATGGTGGTACTAGTTTTTCTACAGTACCGCAGTAGTGTGGGGCTCGAGACTAATGGTGTCCCACCGTCTTGGGATTGATAGAACATTTCCCTGATAATGCTACATTGTGAACAACAAACTGTGTTGAAATTGGCTGGAGGAGAGCTAGTTAACGTTAACAGCTAACCTACGGAGGTTGTATTGAGTTACATTATGATGCATTCAAGCTCTATTCAGTATTCAGTTCAATTTATTTTTATATATCGTCAAATCATAACCAAAGTTATCTTAAGATGTTTTTCATATAGAGACCGTACTCTATAATTTAGAGACCCAACAAGAGATCTCCCATAAGCATGTATTGATATGCGACAGTGGCAAGAAAAAAAAAACTAGTAGAATCTTTGGGCAGAGCCAGGCTCAGTGTTGGGAGCCATTTGGCTCAACTAAATGTAAACTTGGTGAGAAACTTGAGTTGGATTATCAGGGATTAATAATAAATTTGCAAATACCAGTATGCAAAAGGTAATGAATGAGTGAAAGTTGAAGCACATGGTAGTTATTGTTTGTTTGTTGTTTTTTTCTTTGTTTCTGTTTTTTACCGTGGTATTGAATTGGTATCAAGAATCGTGGCATTTCACTGGTATTGGTATCAACTACTAAATTTCTAGTATCGTGACATCCTTAGTTGTAACTGTTACACGGTTCAGTTGTTAGACTTAGCTACTTTACCACATGCTGTTTCCAGGTCTGTACTTAATGCACCCACACAAGAGAAGCATCAATCTTCTCATCTAACTATCAGGGGGGGAAAGAGAATTAGCATATTTCCACCAATATTAAAGTATTTCTTTAATTGTTAAGGATTGGGCCACAAGCAAGTCACACATTTCTGTGAAGATGAATATTTTCTCCATTTTCTTGATAACGCTAACGACAAAGCACAACTGATATCGTATAGTGTTCATAGGTGAAACATTACATCTGTTTATGATGGATCCCTGCGCTCTTTTGTGCAAATGTGACTTACTGTTTTACACATGTCAGGGGACACGTTAAAATTTTACTGGCAAGTAGCAGAGGTCAACAAAGTTCATAGATTTCTTAATGCCCCTTTAAGCAAAGTGACCATTGTTGTTATTTTTAGAGTCAGCATGGATTTTCTGGTGCTGCTCCGACCAGCGTCCGCGGTTGTGATGCGTGTCCTCGGGGGTCGCACTCTGCCGGGCTCACGTGTTTACCTTCAGCTGGAGATGGGACCATTTGATATGCAACGAGCAGACAGCTCATGAATCACAGGCGATGAAGAACCATTAAGGGCCTAAAGGATGAAACCAGGGATGTTACTACAGAGCTGTGAACCCCCCCAGGGCCCGGCTCATTAATGTCATTCCTCCAACATGTGGATTTACTGTATGTGGATCTGGGAAGAAGACGTACTCAGTGCAAACTGGAAAATTGGCCTTAAATCGCCTGTAAATGTCACAAAAGCTGCATGAAATAGTCTGATTTGTTCTCCCTGACACCAAAGAAATGACTGCCTGCTCTGAAAAAATCAAACCACAGCTTGGACTCACCAATATTAGGATGTCACATATAAAAAACCTCAGTAAAATGTGACCTTTTCACTGTAATTGAGTCGCCTCCCAAATTGTCGATTCCTCGCTTCTCACCTGTTCATTTATGTGAAGTTATTGTACAAAAGTAAAACTCAGTAATGTGTGTGTTAATAATCTGTTTTGTATTCAGGCAACGGATGCCACAGCAGCACAAAGTCCAGTCAGCCTACAGAGGCCGCAGATGTTGCTCTGAGGAAGCCCACCATGAACAAGCAGGTAAGCCACAAGAGACAGTATTTAGCAGTACGAATCGTCAGCTCTGTTTGCACAAAAAGAGATTCAGACTGTCTTCAGTATGAGGCTTCACATATTGATGAAGCTGTTATACAGTGTTTGTTTCCCTTTATGGTTTTTGTGTGCTGAAAGTTGATTAATTGATTTGGTCGTCATCTAACAAACCCTTCAAATTAAACAACGAAATACGTTCAAAATACGATCATGGTCGTTCAAAAAACAATGTAGACAGTGGGTTTCAATGGGAAACGAACACTGGATAACAGAGTTAAAATCTGATGTTTTGTTGATCCATCCATTCACCTCAACCTCCTCCCTTTGTTGCTCTATTTTAACGTCACCTGACTTTCTCCTTTTCTCTTGTCTTGAATGTAAACACGTTGTTTTGGGGATTTGCTGAAACGACTGATGCCGTCGTTCTTCTTGGGAAAAAATGAATCAACAACAACTTTAATAATCTGGTAATCAGTATTTTTCAACTTGGACCATGTTTTAGTGTCTAAGCGACCAATGGGGACAACGCTTTTTGAAACTGGCACAGTATTGAGGGAAAGCCCTGCAGCTGCCAGCTGCTAAACGGGCTGCAATGTAATTGCTCGAGGCAACTTCTTACTGGCATTGTACGTCCACTAAAAATGGTTGTTTTTGCCACTGACAGGTTTAGATTGTAATTATAAGTGTCTGACAACATTATGGAAAGGACCTTAGAGAGAAATAAAACCTTTTTCTTTACTCTTCGCTTGATCTGGCCTGTTTGTTGTTGTGTGTCTCGCTCAGAGAAGTCTCGTTCTGAAATCTCATCCACATTGTCGAAATCATCTAAATATTCAGCCATAATGTAAAAAATCTTTTAGATATTACTAAGCTACACTTTCTGTACCCCAACACAACAAACTCTGATAACTCCGGCACTCCTTTCTCCACTCTCACTCACATTCCAACGTTGTCTTCCGGCAACAAGTCACATGACACAATGACAAACAGAAAGTGAAAGGTAAGAAAAATGTTTTATTTCTCTGTAGGGTCCTTTCCATAATGTTAAGAGACACTTACAATAACAATCTGAGCCTGTCAGTGACAACAACAAGCACTTTAGTGGACATACATTGAAGGTGAGGAGTTGTGAAAGAGAGAGAGTAAAAACATGGAAAAATTGGGTCCAGTTTGAAAAATACCAAAATTACCCTTTAACGTCAGTATCAAGCAAAAATGCTGAATATTCCCAGTTTCCAGCTTCTCAAATTTGAAGACTTGCTGCTTTTCTCTGTTTCTAAATTGTTGTAAATTGATTATCTGGTCAGACATAACAATCTGAAGACGTCACCTTGGTCTCTGGGAATTTGGAATTGATTTTTCCCAATATTTTATAAACGATAAATTGAAAGAATAATTGATAGCTTAAGCACTTCGCTGTCCACTTTCAAAATCTCTGTCCTGTGTGGCCCAAGTGCAAACAATTAAAATCCACATTTGGTGCTTTCTCCCATGTAAACAACGCTTTCAGTTCTCTGATGTCAGTATTTCCATGATCTAAATCTGCCGCGCTCTGTCCTCTGAAAGCAGGGCCGCTCCCGCCGCTCGGATGGACCCGGGCCAACATCGATTACATGCCAACCCACGTGACTAATTACGAGTCAGATGAGGGCACACCGAGTCATAATCACACAGGAGAGTATAGATGGATAGACAGTTGGTGCCATATGGGCAGCAGAGATTTGCACTCTCACTTGTCAGAGTTTGTCAGTTTTGGAAAGGAGGCCAGCCAAGACAGTAGAAGCTCACGCTGGGAGCGCCGGGGCCACGGATCCCGAAACCTGGACTGGGATTGTGGCGGTCAGAGCCGCCATGTTCTGTGCAGCGAAGGTGAGAACGTGGTTGTTGTGCACGTTCGTGGAGGTTTGTTCTGGCTTGTGATGGTGGTGGATGTTGTGAAAAAGCTGCAAGCGATCATGTGTGCCGTCGTAGCCGCTCCGCTCTGCACGCAGCTTGTTTTTTTGAAGCCTCGGGTGGAGCGCTGTCATATGAAAGAGATGATAACGATGTAGCTGCCGCCGTCTTGCACGCACATACTTACTGTAAACATGAACGTCACATTGTGCACATATAAATGAACACATATTTCGTGCAATATGTTGACACACAGTCCCTGAATTTGTCTCCTCAGCACACTTTTATAACCCCTTCGATCTTAAACACACACAATCACAGAGGCTTCATCTCATTGGCTGTCTGTTTTCCCTCCTCTCTCTCTCTCTCTCTATCTCTCTCTCTCCTCCCCCCCTCCTCTGCCAGTTTCCCTCCCAATCGTAATTAGTCATTTTAAAGATCATCATTCAACCATTTCCATCCAACCAACCCCCCACCTCCACCACTGCTGCTCCCTCCTCCCACACTATCTGCCTCTCTGGGGAGGGAGGTGTGGCAGGGATCATGTAAATAAACCCCCCTCCTCTTCGTCCTCCTCCTCCTCCTCCTCCTTTTACTATTTCTTTCTTCATGCTTTTGCTTCCCTTTACGCTCCAGCATCTCCATCCATGAGCTGGCTCAGTGGTCTCTCTCTCTCTGCATGGACATCATTGGGTGAGGAGTGGAGGTGAGGCTGGGTGGGGGTAGCATCCATCTCCTTGCAGCCCTTCAACCTTAAAACTCGTGTGACAGCAGCTTAACCGGAGGCTAGACTTCGTCACACTCCCACTGCCGCCACCGATTCCCCCCTACAATCCCTCCTCCTCACCCCTAACGCTACCTTACCCAGCGCTACCCCCCCCCCACATTTGCAACGCGACTCCTCTCCACACACTCCGTAGCCGGTGAGACTGAAGGCAGCCTCGGTGCGTGGAGGGAAAGAGAGAGAGAGGAGAGAGTGAGGCTTTCCCAGAATAGAGAAGCAGGAGGAGGTGAGAGGGATGATGATGGAAGCCAGCTTTGACACTGAGGAGAGTTTTGACGATCCGTCCTGTCTCGCCCCGCAGCCCCCCGGCTCTGTTTCGCCGGCCAAGAGGCAGATCAAGGAGGTCAAGGAGACCAAGATCACTGTGAGTACCCAGAACTTAAACATCTTTTTCCTTTTCTTCTTCTTCTTCTTCGTCCGCCTCTGCTGTCTCGCCATCTCAATCTCCATCTCCATCCTCTGAGTTCATCTTTTTACTATTATTATTACTATTACTGTTGTCTTCAAGCTCAAAGCATAATGCATCATGGGTTTCTCGTGGAGTAACGTGGGGTTCCCTGCAAATATCGGATACCACATTAGTCTGAATGAAGAGGAGTCGTGTGCTCATTTCTGTCTCACTGACTGACTGACTGACTGGCCTCGATCCATGATATCGATTTAATGCCTGTCAGAGGTGAATTAATGCTCTCCGCTCACGACACTCAATGCGTGTCTTCGCTTCACCGTATTCAAATGTTGAGCGAAAAGTACGGAGCTGACCTGGAGACCGCCGTTGGTATTTTTAGAATCGCCTCTGTCTGACTGATAAAGATCTGGAGTGTTTTTCTCATCGAGTTGTTGCTCAGTGTGATACTGAATCCCCCCTTGTTCTTACTCCGAGGGCTCCGCATGTAATCTGCAGGGCAGTGCAGGTCACACAGCAGCATTTGGGAAGTGAACACTTTGTGCGCTAGACTATGAGGGACTCCCACTTTTGCTTATTTGGGCTGCAAAGTCCTCCGTATCAGCCTTTGATATGAGGCTCATTACAGAACCCAGGAGGAATTAAATGTGCTCTTCACCAAGTGAATTTATCTTAAGATGCCCAGACAGAAACGGTGGTTATGTAATCTGTTTTAATGATGACTGTGGGAGGGGGGAGGTGAGGCGAACGTATGGCGGTGCCGGTGATGAGGGTGAGGGGAAGACAGACAGACAGACAGAAGTGGTTTTGTGTCTCGCAGGGTCTTGATTTTGCGCTCGGTGGAGCTTGCTGGCCTGCTGCAGCCACGGGAGCCGTCAGTCTGGCTATTGTGAAACAAAAAAACCCACCAGACCTGCGTGAGATGCAGCAAGTCCAGTTTCCATGGTGACAAAAGCAATAGCACTGATTAATGGGTGTTGAAATGGAAAACACTGGAATAGGAGGAGAGGAGGGGGAAGCCATTCAGAGATTCACTGAAGACATACTGTTTGAAAAAAATATGATTTTCCTTCTCTGTCTGTGCAGGGCCTCATAGATCTATTGTTCATGAGCATCCAGTCAAATTCTCATGTAGAGTTGAGGCATTTTTAAACACAATTTCACATCTCAATTAGCTCCCAATAAACAGATTGCAGAGAAATGTTAATTTCTGAAAAATACAGCCAGTAAATGGGAGGAAATATTCGATGTTCAGTGCATGAATATGAAATATTTCTGCTGCAGCTCATGAAGATGAAATAAATATAAAATACAGGAGGTGCTAATGATTGAAACTGTAGCAGTGGCTGGATGACGTCAGTCCACAAAGGTGTCTTTCTGCTCGCCACGGTGCACCTCGCATTACACAACCCTCCACAGTTGTCATGGAGACGCACACATCCATGACTGTTGTTGGCAAAATGGACCCTCGCAGGACACCGAGGCTTCAACACATCAGATAGGAGACACACTGTGACCTTGTTTTCACCTTCAGGGAGTGTGACCAGTTACAGCAAATGCATTGCATTTTTTCAGCTTATTAAACGTTGATTCACGTGCAGTTTGACTTGTTGCTATGATGCGTATGTTTGGCGTGGGGGGGGGGGGGGGGGGGGG
>CAKAOI010002550.1:12182-53403 GCA_916701655.1 Sebastiscus albofasciatus
CCCCCCCCCCCCCCCCCCCCCCCCCCCAGAAGCTCTTTTAGAGTGTCATCTGGCCTCGTTGGCGGGACTCGGACGGGGCTTTTTGATTGGTCTTTGAAAAGGAGAAGGGAGGAATGGAGGAAGAATAGAGTCTGAGATTGTTTTGTTATATGAAGGTGTGTGTGTGTGTGTGTGTGTGTGTGTGTGTGGAGGTGGGGGGTGGTCTTTTACAGCAAAAGTACTTTGTCGCCTAGCAACAGCAGCAGAGCATCCTACAGTCACATTTGCTGAAATATTCTCAGAAATGGATGTGAGAGAGAGGAAGTGTTTCAGTCGTTTGTTCGACAGCCATACAAATTATTTTTTACGTCTCTCATGGGAGATTTCTTCTTGCACTGTGTCATGATTTTTTTTTCTGTATTCAGCAAAGCAAAAAAATAAATAAATAAGTAAAAGCATTAAAATGTGTAATGAAACAACCATTGCCTTGAGCTTGGATACAAACCCCCCATGAGAGTGAATGTTCATGAATGCTGAGTGAGGACAAAATGTCCCAATTCACTCAACAGATCTCTTATATGTTGCTTGCTGCTTTTGTTTTGCACTAAACGGTAACATTGAGTACATTTACATGCACAAAATATTTCGGGTTTTGCCCTTATTCTGATAAAGACAATATTCCTACTAAGCGGTTGACATGGCTAAAGAAAATTTATTAGAGCTGTCAATCGATAAAATATTTAATTGCGATTAAAGGCATGATTGTCCGTAGTTGATCACGATTAAATCACAAATTAATCACACTTTTTTTCTGTTCAAAATGTACCTTAGAGGGAGATTTGTATAGTATAGTATTTAATACTCTTATCAACATGGGAGTGGGTTAAATATGCTTGATTAATGCAAATGTATGTATATTTATTATTGGAAATCAATCAACAACACATAACACTGACAAATATTGTCCAGAAACCCTCACAGGTACTGCATTTAGCATAAAAAATATGCTCAAATCATAACATGGCAAACTGCAGCCCAACAGGCAACAACAGCTGTCAGTGTGTCAGTGTGCTGACTTGACTATGACTTGCCCCAAACTGCATGTGATTATCATAAAGTGGGCATGTCTGTAAAGGGGAGACTCGTGGGTACCCAGAGAACCCATTTTCATTCACATATTTTGAGGTCAGAGGTTAAGGGACCCCTCTGAAAATGGTCATGCCAGTTTTAACTCGCCAAAATGTAGTGTAATTTTAGAGCGTTATTTAACCTCCTTCCTGAGCTAGTATGACATGGTTGGTACCAATGGATTCTTTAGGTTTTCTAGTTTCATATAATGCCAGTATCCTAACTCTAGTTTTTCCTCACCAAAATTGTGCGTAACTTTGGAGCATTATTTAGCCTCCTTCGCGACGAGTTAGCTTTAAAACTGAGCCTGTTACAACCTAAAAATTGCAAGTGGCATTAATGCGAAGAAATTAGTCCTGTTAAATCGAATTTTCGTTAATGTGGTATTATCGCGTTAACTTTGACAGCCCGAAAAAAAATATATGCCATTAATATTCCCTTCTACCTACAGCTGTGCATACTCCGATTAATGTAAAACGCTGTTTGTTCTGACGGCCCATTATTCTGAAATCCCAATAGTCCGAAAAATGTGCCATTGGACTAAAAGCCCATCTGACAGCCCGTTATCCCGAAAGCAAAAGCCCATTATTCCGAAGACCCATTGCTCCGAAAATGCTCACTCTCCGTACAACGAACAGAAGCACATGGCTTAATATTATGCAGAATGACATCATCGGACCTTCCCGATTTTATTTTCAAAGGCATGACCCACCACACTGCCTCTTATTACTCGTTGGTTGTCTTCGTTGGTTAGATCGGTTAGATTTAGGCATGAGGAGTAAGATTAGTTAGGTTTAGGTTAAGAATATCAGGTTAAGCCAACCAGAGGCAGAGCAGGGCGGGTCGAGCTTTTGCCATGGTAGGGAAAAAATCTGATGACGCTATTTTGCTTAATAATTAGCCATGTGCATCTGTTTGCTGAGAGTTTTTAGCCTATTTTCAGAGTGATGGGCGTTTGGAACTTGGGCTGGGTGTTACGATACCGGTACCAATACTAGTACCCTTAATGTGATATCAATACCAATAGAGTACTTCATTGGATATCTTTTTTTCTACTTAATTGATACCCATCATGTGAATCGAAGCATTCACTTGTATAAAATGCCAACACCACTGCATTGATTTTTATCAAATGCCAAAAGCGTGTAGTATAGCCATACCACTGTAGGTAGTGGGCCAATCACAATTGCCAATCACATTAAATCAAAGAATCCTTGTGGTGATAGACTGCAAGCAAAACCATACAAATAGTCATTCTTTTCTAGATCTGGGTACAAAAAAGATCGAATACAGGTATTATTTGACTGGAGAAGTTTCGACACCACTTGGTACTGGGTTATTTCGGTGGATACCTTAAAGGTATCGAGTACCGATACCCAGCCCTTTTCAGAACAATGGCCATTTGTTTTCGGGATAACAGGCTGTCGGATAAATGGGCTTCCGGGCAATGGGACATTTTCCGGACCATGACGTACATCCTATGGCTACGTCCTTTAAATAAGTTAAATTTTCCTCCTTTCATAATGTTTAAATGTAGATGTGTTTCTCCTTACAACCAGATATGTGGGCTTTTCTGTTGGGCATGCATCTCTACTCCAGCCTTGTAAACTGTTGGCCAGTTGGTTTGAGTACAACACACAGCCCTTACTATATTGTGTGTGTCGCAAACTGCCGTAAAAATCCCAATTGAGTCGCATATTCTGAATGTGCTGTTTACAGTACATGTCCAATGAATGCTCCTAAATCCTGAATAACAGACATATCCCACATGTCTTATTCTGAAAATACTCCATTCAGAATAAGGTCTAATTTAGATTATCCAAATGGAATACGCTGTTTACATGACCCGTATCAAATTCACCATATTGTCATATTCGTAATAGTAGTGGAATATTAGTGTGCGTGTGAACGTAGTCATTCAAGGATGAAATATGGCGATACAGCCTGCTGCAACATCCCAGATCCAACAGCTGGACTTGATTTATTGCATGCTGTGTAATAAAGGTAATCTATATTAATATTTTATTCCCGAACCCCAGAGCACCTCAATAAGCAGTCATAAAAGAGAAGTAAGTTAGCCAGACAGCCTTCTTTTAGATAAATGGTCTCATTTTCTGCTGGATGTGAGAGGCAGATAAACAACAGTCATGATAGATGTGGAGCCAGTGTAATGTAAAATCTGCTGCCCATGACAATCAGTATGATCTCTGAGGCAGAAAATGAACAAAGTGACTGGTCGGCACACAGAGTAAATCACACTG
Source organism: Sebastiscus albofasciatus (assembly GCA_916701655.1). NCBI lineage: Eukaryota > Metazoa > Chordata > Actinopteri > Perciformes > Sebastidae > Sebastiscus > Sebastiscus albofasciatus. Next base: position 15,551 of record CAKAOI010002550.1, read on the forward strand.
TTGTTCCTTTAGATTGTGAAGTGTTACTGCGAGTTAATGCGCTTCTTGTTCATAAATGTTTCAGCTGTTTTCTGTCGTATCGGTACGCCCACTTGGCAAGTAGCCATATCAGTATTTCCTCTGGAGTTTTAGAGATTATGTAACAGAGGTAGAGTCTTACTCATCTGTTTTTCAAGTTGTTTATTGGAAGCTGTTCAGATCAAGTGCTGCGGTGGCAGCGCAGAGAATGAAGAGGTCAATGTCAAGTGTTTATTGGAAGTTGAGCTTTTTTTCTAAGCTCAATATTTGCTCGAATATTTGTTTTATACTCTAAAGCTGCAGAGTTTTTATGCAAAACTGCACTCAGCGTATCATCATGGATCACACAGTGAAGCTGCAACAGAGAAGAGCGTCTCAGAGATAGAGATATTGAACGTTAAAGTAATATTTCTAAAAATAAATCAGGTGTGTGTGCAATGTGGAAGGAGTCGCAGAGCTCAAAGAGAATTATCACCACACAGCTATTTGCCTTCTCTAGCTACACATCGACTAGTTGAGTTTAACCAGTTTCATCAACTCCAACATATAAAATTGTAGGCAGCCATTTCCATCCAAAGAGCTCTGATAAGCTGATTGTACCGTACGCTACCTGCCCAGCACCAAACAACACACAGAAAAAGTGAGTAACTATTAAAAGAGAGTAAATGTTTGACTGTTTTGAGGCCATTAAATAGGTGTTATCAGTCGCTATTGGCATCATAGATGTGGGTCATTAGGGGCCTACTACGCCTACTACGCTGGTAAAGTGAAAGCAAAACTTAAAAGCAACACGTTCTAATATGTTGTGAAACTGAATGAAACCTTACGTTCTGAACAAAAACAAAAAGGCTTCCTTAAGCTTAGGCAACAAAAACACTTCGGTTGAGGCAAAAAAACAAAATTTGGCTTAAAATAATTATGTTTCAAATGGGAAAGTCAAGCTTAAGGCTTGTTAAAACAGAGACAACTACACATTGTTGGTTTCACAAACTCCAGTCTCCTGTGTTTTGTGTTCTTTCTATCGCCCCCGACCTCCACCCATCAGGAGTTTCACACTGTCTACACTACAGCGCCTGACTTCCACTTCTGCTTCTGTCATAATTACTACGGTCGCTGCCGTGTCCTTTTATACCTTTTTTTGTGATCTACCATGTGAATAGTTGATAAAACCTACTATCAGGTGTAGTAGGCTCCTACTGAAAAGCCCTCCTGGGACAAAGCGAATCATATGACCTATTATTTGGATTGTGATCACTACACCAAACCTGCCTCTCTCTTCTTCAGCCTCTTGCTTCCCCTTCAGTATTCTTTGATAAACATCACACACGACACAAGCTGGTAAACATTTACTGGCACCATGTTGTTCGAATTATTCTTGTCACACCTTTTTTATTGGGAAGTTAAAAGAACGAAGGCGTTCATTTGAGCCAGCTGGTGAACGCTCTATGTTTGTCTTCAGTCTGTATGACAGCAGTACAGTGGTGAGCTCATGCAGTAAACACTGTGACTCAGTGTGTTTTTGTATGTTTGTGGATGAAACATCCTGTCTGGATGCCCATGTAGTTTGCAGCAGCGGTTGACATGGCACAGAGGCTATCTTGCGGTGCCAGGAGGGAGGGCTCACAGATGGTGAACATTACATAATTGCAGCCCCAAGAGTAATTGAAGACGCTGTGGACCATGGAGTCTGTATTCAGGCTGAGTGCTGGGTGTGTTTATCTGCAATGCCACATATTCCCAAGTGTATAAAGTTAATTTATTCATTCTGTAGTACAAAAGTTTCTCTGTATTTTGGAGTGGACATGGTTGTCTCTCTCTCTCTCCCCCTGAAGGGCCGCGGGTCACCTTCTGGATGGCCAACATTTGTATGTTTACTCACGCCTGACCTTTTTCCTCTCATCTGCACGATCCAAATGCAGTGGTGGAAGAAGTACTTTACTGAAGTAAAGCACCAATACCATGATGTATAATTAAGTACTTTGCTTCAAGTGAATGTCATTCATCTTTCATTTTTAGATTTTTACTGAAATATTGGATAATTTGATCTATTTGGGATTCAAACAGTTATTAAAATAAAACCGTCCAAACAGTTTAGTCCCATCAACAACTCATACCAGCCTGATCTCACCAAATGGCATATGAATAACACACCAATTTCTTATTCATAAGGACCAGTGTGTAACATTTCAGGGGATCTATTGGCAGAAATGTAATATAATATTAATGTATGAAAAGTATGTTTTCTTTAGTGTGTAATCACGTGAAAATAAGATTTGTTGTGTTTTCGTTAGCTTAGAATGAGACGTTTAAATCTACATAGGGAGCGGGTCCTCTCTTCATGGAGTCCGCCATGTTGCACCGCCATGTTTCTAGCAGCCCAGAACGGACAAACCAAACATTGTTAACTTTTCCTGCTTGGACTGGAGTCACTCCCGACGCCGCCGCTCTCCCTCTCTTGCTTCACCACTCACTTTCCATGAACACATACACTCAAAGCACTCTACTCTTACAACAACTGGCTCTAGAGAGGGCCATTCGCATCGGTCACCGTAGCTCTCCAACACGCTTGGCACACGTGAGAAGTTGTAATCTGCAACCTCACCACTAGATACTGCTAGATCCTACACACTGTTCCTTAGTATTTTTTGCTTTCCGCATGTCATTTTATGTCGTGGCAATATTAGATGCTCAGAGCCAAGTGCTCCAGAAGTCAGGTGACGTAGTATAAAGAGCAAGAAAGTCCCCTTAGGGAGGAGGACGGAGTGGACAGGTGGGTCAAACACACACACGACTTTCACGAAACCAAAAGTCAACCATTGACTTATTTACATAGACTACTTAACATAACAAACCAATTTTAACCCTTTTCCTAAACCTAACCATGTAGTTTTGTTTGATTTCACGTTAACCTCATGTTTAAAACTGAGACCGTGTGTACGCACTGTATATGACGAGTTGGGAATGAGAGCAGGGCGTTAAATGACACGAGAAAAGCTTAAAATGCGTAGACATGACACACGGCATGTCCTTAAAAGTGACGTTGTATTTATACGTCTTCCCATGAGATCACGTTGCTCATTTGATCTTTAAAAAGTTGTATCTTATAAGCGGATCAAATGTTTGTTTGTTCTTTAACTAGTAGCTATATCTATTAAATAAATGTAGTTTAGTTAAAAGTACAATATTTGCCTCAGAGATGTAGTGGAGTAAAGTCTAAAGTAGCAGAAAAAAGTACCTCAAAATTGAACTTAAGTAGAGTACCCTAGTAAAAGTTATGTTTCCACCACTGTCCAGATGAAACCCAGGTCTGCTAGCTCACTCTCTTAAAGAAATCATTTCACCTCCACTCCTCTTGTCTTCTTCTGACTCATCACAGATCTATTATTTGTTTCATTTCTCAGTTAGGTCATTGTTTCTCATCTCTGTATTTCTTGTCTTGTTGCTTCAGATCAACTGTGTGACTTTCCCTCTGCCTGGAGAAAGTCCGGAGCAGCAGCTCCTGAAGCCCAACGAATGGAGCTACTGCGACTACTTCTGGGTGAGTTCTACTGAAACACAGGAACTACAGTATAACTATGATAGATCTGTGATATTTGGTGATGATGAGTGCCAACTTCATACAGAGACCTGGCAAAAGCAGTATACAGTATATAGTCACCGTCCTCTAAAGCCTGGATAACATGGAGGCACTGTAGTGTATCTAACAGTGCATACAGTAGACCTTCAATTGGCTGGGCCAGTATATTCGCCTATGTATTAGGGCTGTGTATTGTCAGGAATCAGGTGATACAATACTTATCATGTTACAGTGGTTACGATTCAATATATTGTGATATATTGCGATACTGTAAGCAAGGCGATATATTGTGATTTTTCTAATCTAATTTTGGAGAACTGTCATAGTATAAATAACACACCATCGTATGCATAAAAGTTGACTTTTTTATGCAATCGTTTTATCTTCTAATCATCTTGCAATCGTTTTATGCAAATAGTTTAATATGATATCAGTATATTCACTCTAGCTTTAAACCTGAGCCTGCTACAACCTAAAAATCACAAGTTGCGTTAAAGTGTTAAAGGAATTAGTGGTGTTAAAACAAATTTGCGTTAACGTGTTATTATTGCGTTAATTTTGACAGCCCTATAAAAAAATTATTAAATATTGATTTTGCTATCAGCCGCAAAAAATGTAACAGAAACTGTTTTGTTTTGCAATGTTTCTTAATTATGAATCCAAGACTTTGCCATTTTCACTTTTATTATATACACTGTATGTGTTTGGTCCAACTACCAACCAGAGAAGCTCCAGAAAGTTCCTGTCGGCACATTTTGTTGAACAAACTTTTGCTGCAAAGTGCAGTTAAAAGCCTCTAATGCTTACATTAAATTATGTGTCTAAAAATGGTTGTGGGAATAGAAAGCAAATGGATCCGCTCTCCTTCTCGTTTAACAAAAGGCACAATTGGCTTTCATGTTGGAGTAGGCGGCTCATAGGTGGAAGACATATCGACCGGCTTCTCTGCAAACACAGTGATCATCCTGCTTCAAATGTCTCCCCAGAGGCTGCTGTAATTTTCAGTTTCCATACATTTCCATACTAAATTAGATTTGTATCGGAAAACCCTTCAGCCCTCATAATTGACTGAAACCCGACGCCTGTTTCCTCCTCCGCTGTTTGCTGCTTGGCTGCTTGTTTGCGGCCTGTCGTGTTGTGATGTTTTGTGCGTCCGCTGACCTGCTGTGTGAAATAAATCTGGCACCTCTGTTCCACATCACTCCTGTCACAAACAAGACAAAGTGCTGCACATCCCCGCACCCACAAGCACACACATAATACACATCCAGCCATCAGTGATTGACGCACGCACACCAACGCATGTCCTCCGTGACATAGAGTGAGTCACACATTCAGAGCACATTCTCACAAACCCCTACACACTCTCAAACATACACAACAAAAGAGTCGTTACTGGACGCTCTGTCTGTGAAGTCATAGCTGTGGTTGTTTATTGGTCCGCTGCTGTTTTTGAATGATGCTCTCCTCTTCCTCTTCCTCCTCCTCCTCCTCCTACTCAGAACGACAAGAAAGACCCCCAGGGGACCACCTCGGTGGCGGGCTTCGAGGTCCTTCTGCAGAAGCAGGTGAAGGGCAAACACATGCAGAAGGAGATGTCGGAGTTTATCCACGAGAGGTAACTGTTTCATTTCAGATCAGACCGCTATAGCAACAAAACAGAGACAGCAGCGGTTTTAATTAATTAATAAACACACTATAAATAGAATCAGACACTGGAGGAGCCAGAGAAGCCTTTATTAGAGTAGAAAATTGGTTACTTGAAACAAGCTCAGCTAAAATAAAAATGTTTTAACTTGGAAGACCGGTGAGCTCTTAAGGTAACATTTCTCTTTTAGACACCTTTACAGGTTATAAACAGTGATGACCTACGTAAGTGTGTGCACGCAGTTGGCAATGGAAGTATGGCGCAGTGCAATAGCTTGTCAAGCTATGCAAGGGCATGCATTAGCAAGTGGCCCAATATTTAGTGGCCAGATATATACACGTATTGGTGGAGAAACCTAGCATGTAGCGTTACACCAGTGAAAAATTACAAGCATACATATCACTAGATGCTAACAGCTACGTTATCTGCGGTCATGTACAGAACGTCAAATACCATGACAGACTCAGAGGTTTCAGTTTATTGATTTTTAAAATGGGGGCTACAAAAATCGAGGGAGAGGGGGCGACATGCAGCAAATTACATCGGCTGTAAAAGGGTTTGTTGTCAACAAAATCAATGAAAACACCAAAACCAACAATGAATGTATCTATTAGCAAGTATTGTGTGTGTATCAAAGCCTGATATATCTTCTTCCTCTGTGCCATCGAGCTCCATTGTTGTCCAAAATTGATTAAAAACACATCAATGAGCGACACTAGCCGTGTTTCCATTTATTGGTCAAGTGAATTTTAAGCAAACGTTTCATGCTGTCCTGAGATGAAGACAATATGAATATATATCTGGGAAGATGCCGACAGACGGAAACAGCTGATCGGTCATGTGATTTAAATGTTCGCTACGTCATAATTTATTCTACAAAGGCATTTCCATATCCCCTTTAGCGCATCAACTCTTTTTAAACAAAGGCAAAAACCACCTCAAGCAAGCGTAAAAACTTTTTTTGCGCAATTTAGGAAGTTTTATAGAATTTTACCATTTCCATGCAGCTTTTCTAATGAGATACTTCAAAATGTGCATAAAAATGTGTGAATGGAAACACGGCTATTGTGTCACAGAGTGATATGTTCCTTCATTACCATGAACACACACACTGTAGTTTATTCTGACTCAATCCCACATACACCGTCCTGCTGACACTAATACTCACTATACAACATGTGGATGAAATCGCTGCTGAAAATAGTCCCCAACAAAGTTCCTCCTGTTTGATAAAAACTACAGTGAGCAGCTGTTCTAGGAAATTACTAAGACTTTTTTTAAATTAGAGTATATATATTTTTAGTTGTATTTATAGATGCATGTCTTGTATGATACAGACTAACACATTATTGGTTTTTGGTCTTTTCATGGGATTTACTAACAGTAACAAAATCTTTAACCTTCTTCTTTTTCAATGGATTTCAGTCCAGTTTTGCCATTTTCTGTTAAATATTCAACACAGCTACATTGTTCATCATGGTCAGAAAAATCGATTGATGCACTTTCTTAGTGTTCAATAGAGCTGTCAGTGTTTTATCTCTGTGTGTTATCACTATCAGTATTTGTCTGTGTTCTTTTGTCCTTGTGGTAACACTTAGAAACTTTGAAATACTTATGGCTTCATTTGTTTTTTTGGGGGGAAACATCACACATGTCAAGTAATACGGCAGGCCATTATAGTAATGACGCCATCACTAAATACATTTACTCAAGAACTATTTTGTATCAGTATTTTCGTCATATAAATGTAGTGCAGTAAAAGTACTAGTTACTTTGCATGTTCAGATTTTGCATACTACATACAGTGTAATGGTCTTAAAAAATATGATGCATTTTTTTAATAGATTTGAACTACCCAACACTATATAAAGTAAAAATTTGAATGCAGGACTGCCTTTTTTACACTGTGTTATTCTGCTTTTACTGAAATGTATTTATTTATTATTTTCCTTCCCCTATTATTATTGTTTATTTATTATTTTTCTTCTCTTATTCATTTATGTATTTATCTATTTATGCATTTTATTTATTTTTATTTTTATTTCCTTATTATTTTTGTATTATTATTTATTTATTAAATTATTTATGAATTATATGTAAACAACATCCCAAAGCTGTGTATATGGTGTGAATGAAATCATCTCAAAGGGGGCATAATGAAAACTTTACACACTAATGACAAACGATCAATTTATAAAGGATCTGTAGGGATCCAAGCTTTTGTCTTACAGCTGTAATTAAAGCTTGCACCCAGTAATTAAAGGGGCTTTAGATCTCAGCTGAGCATAAAGGAAATGCATAGATTGTTGAGCTCCCATTGAATCTGAAACAGGATGTCAATAAATGACTTGAATAATTGGGAGTTTCGTTAAAATTTTTACATCCGATCTCACGTCTCTCTATATAATTAGCTCCGTCTAATTGTACAAAAGCTCTGTTCACATGCTGGTCCGAGTCGTGGGAAGTTAATGAGGATTCTTCTGATTCAAGAGGCCACCGTCTCCCAAATCCCTCAGTTAGACTTGTATTCAGCGCTGACCTTTCTGTGTTGTTTCGCTGTGTTGCTCGGTGCCGCTGAGTATCCGAACATTAAGTCAAAGAATGGGCCTGGTGACCTTCTTTAGGTGACAGATTTATTTAGGTGAGGATGGTGAATGTGAGACCGGTGCAGGAAGTGAATGTCACACAAAGTACTATGGTATTATTGACGTACAGGGGTCACGGCTGGCCTTTGCAGCAAATTGTAGTCGAAGTGTGTGTCGTTGTGCTGCAGTGCACCCCTGAAATGATCTGTGTTAAAGCATTTTTACCACCTCACTAAAGCAGTTTCTGTCCTCCCTTGAGCCAGGCAGCTCAGCGCTTCACATCTTTCACATCGTGGTCTTTGTGTTTCAGGATAAAGATTGAAGAAGAATATGCCAAGAACCTCTCCAAGCTGTCTCTGAGCCCCCTGGCAGCACAGGAGGAAGGGTGAGTGCAGTAAACAGAAGCTGTCAGAGCAAACAGCTCTGCACAACAGTACATAGGTTTAGTAATTACAGAACTGGGTCTAAAAATAAGAGTTTTTAAAATAGACTTGGATGTTTTTTCATGTTTGTCTGTCAGGAAAAAAACACCGAAATCTTTGAGCAGACAGAAAAAGAGTCTTGGCTCGAGAAACAGTGGATGCTGTTTTCTTTCCAGCTCTGGAAATTCCTCAATTACACAAACATTTCTGTTTTGGCTGTAAAAATGAAACTAAATGGAAACACAAATCCAAGTCCAGATGTCACGTTTACAGGGTCAGACAATCAGAAAGGTTGTAAACAAGCCAACAGGTTAATCACATTTATCTGATCATCTGCAGAGGAAATGAAGGCGGACTGTAAGTTACAACAAAGTTACAAGATACTGGTCACGTTAGCTCGTCGGGAAGAGCGCTAAATCTTGGCGACGAAAAACTGCCATGGCCATTTTCAAAGGGGTCACTTGACCTCTGACCTCCAGATATGTGAATGAAAACTCTGAGATGAACAGAGTGAAAACTGTGTCTTATTAGATAAAACAGATGTAATTTGCAGTGGAAAATTGTTTTTTTAAATCATCATACATTAAGATCATATCTTGATTTAAGTATCGCAATAATCTCGTATCATGGGGCCTCTGGTGATACACATACATGTACACTATATTATTTTGTGAGGTTATAGGTTACATTAGAAATTGTGTCATATTTCTTTTATTTTTTTGCCTCAGGACTCTTGGAGAAGCTTGGACTCAGCTGAAGAAGAGTCTTCATGATGAGGCTGAGGTTCACCTAAAGTTCTCCAACAAGGTAATTAATATCTGCTGTTGGAAATGAATGCATTTACTGTAGAATCTCATGTAGATCTTGAAAATCATTCATTAATGGGCTGACAGAAATATTAATATGCAACTATTTTTATAATTGATTAATTTTTTCAGTCTAGAGCTGCAAAGATTGACCGATTAGTTGTCAACTATTAAATTAATCGGCAACTATTTTTATAATCGATAAATCTGTTTGTGTCATATTTTAAGAAAAAAAGTGAAAATTCTCTGATTCCAGCTTCTTAAATGGGAATATTTTCTGGTTTCTTTACTCCTCTATGACAGTAAACTGAATATCTTTGAGTTGTGGACAAAACAAGACATTTGAGGACGTCATCTTGGGCTTTGGGAAACACTGATCAATATATTTATTATATATATTCTGTATTTTATAGACCAAACAACTAATTGATTATTGACAATAATCAACAGATTAATCGACAATGGAAATAATTGTTAGTTGCAGCCCTATTTCTGTATTTTTTCAAGCAAAAATTTACGAAAAAAACCCACTTAAATTTGTGCTTCTTTTTTTCTGTCATATATGATAGTAAACTGATAATCTTTGGGTTTCTCATTGATGGTTATGGATAGATAAACCAAGAAATGTGAAGAATCCACCTTCAGCTCTGGTACATTATATAGCAGAATTTAGCTGTAAAAAGAGAAAAGTAGCTAATGCCTTATAGCTTTCTCTAAATCACAGTCTGTGCTGTCTGTGGTGTGCAGCTTTCTACACCTTCAGGTCAAGTGTTTAATGTTTTCAATCAACTGAAGTAATGGATACTTGATCTGACCACATCCTGAGGTGACGGGGCGTGTTTACCTCGACCTTGTCGGCGCCGACCATAGAAAATGACCTGTCCGCGGTCCGATTAGCAGCGATGCAGAAACCGCACTCTGGCCTCGGATGCTGCCTTAAATAACGCAGAGGCGGCCTCGGAGCTCTTTCACAGCCCTCTGTTGTCTAATTAATTAGCTCTGCGTTGTGACGAGCCCCCACCAAGGGCCATGCAGCCTCCTCCCCGCTCCACCAGTGCTCCGATACTCCATGCTTCATTATGAGGCGGGTGAGGGGAAGGTAATGCGTGGTCAGGCAGGGAATGAGAAGTCTTATCAAGCCTGCAGAAGCTCCGGCTCATTTTCTAATAAGCTACATTTCATCTATATCTCGCAGCCTTGGCATTTCACTAGATTAGCATTCTGTGTGGAGAGCTGCTGACGAGCACTTTGTAGCTTATTGAAGTGTCATACAAAAAATACTTTTTCATATTATTGGACAATAATATGAAAATAAGTGTTTGCTGGGAGAAATAGAAGCTGGGACTAAAAGTGTAATCGACTCCCTTTATGGTGATGGATGTGGCTTTGTAGAACAGGAAACAGGCTTTATTTAGCAGTAAGTCCGGAGAAGCTGTACTTTATCGTGGTTTTAATTAAGTAAAATGTGTCAGGAGATGTATGGATTTTAGGGAAAGGTATTTATGGCAGTTAGGTTCAAAACAAGGTCAATGTGAATAATAATTAAATAATTGTAAACAAATCATTTAAAATCATTGTTCTGCCAAATTAGTTTATGAGTAAAAGACTTTACACACCGGGGCGTTTTTTTTTTTTCGTGCAATTAATTGGCAAGTCAATATATTTTTTCAAACTGTTTTTGTCATGAATACTTTCACACAGAACCTGAATATTACACAACAAAAAAGCGACGTAATATTTTTCGGAACAAGGTTGATTTTCTGAGCTTTCGCACCGCAAATAAGGGCATCAGCCAATCACGTTGTGCGGAACTGGTTGAGTTACGCCTATACAGTATTTATGAAACAATAACACGGAGGTCCAAACCAAGATGGCAACCTGTATTACACCTTTCACCCTTGACAAAGGCAGAGCAGACCAGATCCACTCCTGTTCTTGCCTTTCACAATAAAAGCCCTAGACATATAATATTCGCAGGCGAGTATTTTGCATTTTTGTGTCGTTTATTTGTCACACCCCTGGTGTGTAAAGGCCTTAATACCTAAAGAGTGTATTTGTAAATGTACAGTAGTAGTAGTAGTAGTAATTTGAGTAGGGATTGTATGTTGTATGTGTAGCCGCCGGTGTTTTACCTGCGCTGAACTACAGATTGTACTCATAGATTTTACTTTCAATAACTTGGTGCACATGTGCTATATAACATATGATATCATATACTGTATAGTCGTGACACAACAAAATAATGCAAAAACACAGTGCATGCAACAGGAGGGAGGTTTTTTTTCATAGGAAGAATAATTAAATGACCTACAGCTGAGTGTCTTGTTTTCACAGCTCCACACTGAGGTTGAAAAACCTCTGCTGACGTTCAGGAACGACAACTTCAAGAAGGACCTGAAAAAGTACGACCATCACATCGCCGACCTCAGGAAGCAGCTGGCGAGTCGCTACGCAAGTGTGGAGAAGGTATCGAATCTGACACACCAGTAGATTATTAAGTTATAGGTCAGATGCAGCGTAGGCTACCATTCATTTGTACAGTATTTGAACGTATGAAACTGTTTCCCGTCATTCCTGACCGGCCAAAGTCTCCCTCCAAACATCGATACTGTAGTTTAGAAGTCTAGAAGATACACAGCAGTGTTTGTCTACCTCAGAAAGTTACATAAAAAAAGAGCTTCAGTAACTCCTACACTTGCTTCCCACCTGCTACAATCATTTTATGAATGAATTCCCTCTACGCACACAACCTTTTTGGTTTATACTTTCATTTTTAAGCATTTTCTGCACGTTGCGATGGGTAGCATTATTAAGTGTCTGCACTACCAGAAAATAAGACGAGAAGAGGTAGAAGGAAGAATATCCTTCTGCATGTCTTTGTTAATGCACCAACAGTTCCACCTCAGCCAAGAATTAAATCATGTTCATAATATTTTGGCTTTTTGACAGATGAATGGTGCTTCTATTTAGGTGTTCTTAAATATATATATAACAAAGTAGACACTTATTGTGGAGTCCTTACACATAAGCAAGGCCACACTGTATTTTAGCAAACCTTGCAAGCTTTCTGTTCTTGTACTTGTACGTCATGCAGTATATATACAGTATATATCCCGTTTTAAAATGATAATGCTGACATATTTACTCTTGAAATTATAAATAACTTTTGAAACAATGGGTATTTGATGGAGACAGAACAGGCTTCTCATCTCTAGCCAGCAGCCGTCGATTTTGTCGGCTGAAATGACATCTGTTGCTGCTAGATTTTATCAGCTTTGAGCTGGTTTAAAATGCTGTCAATCACCTGTCCCGGCTTTAAAAGGAGAACCCTGTAAAAAGATCTTAAATATGCACTTGATACATGATGCGTGTCACTGAGGCTAAAACTCTGTGAGTTGGCCTCCAGCTGGATCTTTTTTATGTTTTCAGCTGATTCTATTTTAACACTAGAAGTACAGTATGTATATGATGGCTACATACATGACGTCATGCTAACAGGCCAAGGCAAAAAGTCAGTATTGATGATCCAAGTATAAGACACATAGAAATACAGAATAAGCATAGTTCTTTTATTACAGTGTGTAGTTAATTAGTTGTAATATTATAAGTATGATAAGATGTCAGACTGCTATTAACCCTGTGTGGCTGCGTAGTTCACATACTGCTACGTATTTTCAGATAGTTTGTAACCCTAACCCATGTTTAACATTACGAGAATGAAGGTATAGAGGACTAACTGATGTGTTTAACACTATCTCAGGTAGCTTTGGCTGAGGTTAATCAGTGATTGAGTGTACATTAATCTAACAATAGTCGCTAACATTAGCCTTCTAAACTCTGATAGCTTCAAAGACCAGCTTCCAGTCAGCGGGGAAATGCTACAAAGTGGATGTGCTAGCTTTTAATTTTATTTTAACGTAACCCCACAAACTAATGTAGCTAGTTAACCTAATGATATGCTAACTCTTGGCCTTGGAGTTAACACTCGGTTGCTACTGTAGATAGCAAACACACTGTTTATGCCTAGCTAGGTTTAGCGAACGGTCAATTGTGTTGCAACGTTGTCAAATATTGTGCGTCTGTGATTGAGTGCTCATTACTAGTGCTTTTCTAAACGGTTTTCTAAAAAGTGTTAGTTTGAAAAAATGTTTTTGTTATTTAAAAACACACAATGCACATTAATTAACATGAGCCATCACGTAAATGTGCCAGATTTAGCCATACAGGCTAATTTTCATCAGTCGATGGCATTAAAGAAAACATACAAGAGCACATAAGTACAGTTAAAAAGCACATAAATGTATATATTTGAGACCTGCTTAAGTTATTGTCAATGTTTAATGTAGTTTGGTGTGGTTTTTACAGCATCTGCAACTTGCATCAGAATCTATTTTCTTCAAATGCAAGTTCATCATATTTTTCGTTCAGTGTTTACAGTCTATCACTGAAGTTCATTGCGAGTTCATTTCCAGCCAAAAACAACCTTTTGGCTCCATCTCTGCTCCACCGCATTAAGTGACCTCATCAGTGGGTTTCAGTTTGACTCCATCCCACATTTTCTTTCAGTTGTCTCTTGAATCTTGGCATCACTGTTACTGAATGTTTACACTATTACACTATTACATCATGACCTTCAGAGAGGTAAAGAATAAGAGGAAAGACTCAGTGATATGAATTAAGGAAAGATTAAAGGATGAGACCAGGATCAGAGTGCAAACATCGACGTGAAAAGGCCGTAATGACTCCTGTGATAGATGGAGGTACAGTAAATCTGAGGATTATACTGAATGACTCATTGTGTCTACATTCACACATCCCGCTAAATGTGTGTGAATGTGTGTGTGTGTGCGCGGCGCAGGCCCGTAAAGCCCTGGCAGACAGGCAGAAAGATCTGGAGGTGAAGACCCAGCAGTTGGAGATCAAACTCAGCAACAAGACGGAGGAGGACATCAAGAAGGCCCGGCGGAAATCCACACAAGCAGGTCAGAAGTCACAGAGCTTTGAATACAAGACAGTCACTGCAGCCATGTTTGTGTCACCATGTCACTAAAGAACTGCACCAAGACACATGAAAAGCTCTCTAGGTTTAAACTAAATCTCAAGGTTTTAAAACACAAGGAAACAGATATTAACAGATCTTTTTCGTTGTACTTTTAAAACCTCGAGTTTTTTTCATGTGTCCATTGTTTTGTGTTGTTAATCGATTTCCAATAATAAATACATCCATACATTTGCATAAAGCAAGCATATTTACCCACTCCCATGTTGATAAATCACTTGACAAATCTCCCTTTAAGGTACATTATGAACAGATAAAAAATTTGTGATTAATTAGCGATTAATCATGATTAAATATTTTAAGCGATTGACAGCCCTAGTTTGGTCACATGTCATTCATAGCCTGATTTATAGAACATTTTATTCATAAAACCATAGTAAAATTGTTGTCAGTATTTTCTGATTTATGCAGGGATACAAACCGATATTCTCTCTGTAAAAACTTTTGACTCTATTGTGTGAACAAAATGAAACAAGCATATTGAACCTGGCTTTATCCAATGTTCAGATTTCTGTGCTGGAAACGTATGCAAATTAGCACAAATTTGATAAGATAATGCCTCATTTGCATATTTAAACATACAATTACAGAAAACTTGTAATACAAAAAAAAATATTCTTTATGTGAGTAATGAACTGGGGGAGTTTCTTAGTGATATCTATTATTTATTTATTTTTAACCTATTCACCTGGGGTGTCCCCTTAATTAGTTTAAATTTCAGAAACTAGGACAAGCGCAGCAAAAGACCGACATCCTGCCCGAGAGACTCTGTGTTTGACATTTTAATAAGAAAGAAGACGAGTTCATGTTGTAATTGTTCTGCTCATGCTTCAGCAGAGAGAAAAGCACTGCAGGAACTTCTCCACTCAGTAGATAAGTCACAGTCCACGGCACTAATCAAAAGCGCTCATAGTTACAGTTAAATGATGTCAGCGATGTGTCGTTGATCAACACCGCCGCCTAAAGGTCAAATGTCATTACGGCTCACTGCACTTGCTGCCAGACTCGAGGATATGTTTTTACCTTCACTGGGTGAATATTAATAAGCTTCAGTCATGTTTTACTATCTGACACTTCTTTATGTTTTAGGATATAGAGAAATATTCAGCAGTGTTTCACTGATAGTCATAAGTGAAAGAATGACTTCTGATTTCAGTTTGAGAGAGAGACATGATAGAAGTGAAAGACGTACTCAGATCCTTTACTGAATTAAAACAGTTTACTTCAAAGCAAATGTGGAGCAGTTCAGCTTTTTATCAGCGATTTAAAAATAGTAGTTGTCAAAATCAAATGTGAGATCTGTTTCATGTTTGTCCCAGAAATGTGCAGCGTTGTTGGAAAAACAGAGTTTTAAATGTCAGAGACAGGGAGTCAAAATGAAAAATGTTAGTTTAGTTTTTATTTAATATAAGACCCCGTTTGGCACGTTTGTTGTAAAATAATCCCAATATATTATAATATAACTGTCTTTATAGCTTAGTTTATGCTGTAAAAACAGCCATGATTATAATAATAAGAGGTTAATTTACACATTAAATGATTAATCTTTGAATCATCGAGGAGTGAATTGTGAGCGCCCTCTGCTGGGCCTTAAGGGGTTTTGCACTACCACAGATTAAAGCGCTGATAATAACAGACATGCAGAATTGAAAAAAAAGATGATTTAAAAAGTTTGGAGAAAAAGAAATAACCTTGTAAATGCTGATTGTTGTTTCCTTGTTGACCTCTGACCTCTCTCTGTATTCTCCAGGAGACGACCTGATGCGCTGCGTGGATCTGTACAACCAAACCCAGTGCAAGTGGTTTGAAGAAATGGTCACCACCAGCATGGTAAGAGAAGATTAATCCTATTTTTCATGTCTCTTGGCTGTAAAATCTGGTCAATTACAGTGGATTTTCTTCTGCTCTGTATCTGCGAATAATGTTGAAAGAACTTTTTTTGCAGCACTTTTCCTCCCGAATCCCAAATATGTGTATCTGGATTTTTGTTGTTGAACAGTTTGTTAAGTAAATAAGTAACAATGCTACAGTATATAGGATAACATACTGTATATTTTTCCACCTGTAAATGACTTATTGGCAAAAAAGAAATATATATATATTTGTTCATGAATATTCTATTTAACCTAAAACACTGTATGTATAATTAATTAATAATAAATAATTTTCATATTTTCCAAATAAGGAAATGTGTAATATAATATCCAGCATTATACTTAATGACATTCACTATTTTAAGACAATCGTACAGTATATATAATAACATAAGGAAATATATAATATCTCCTTATAACATACATATATATGTGTATGTATATGTATATATAAATATATATACACATATGTATTTGCATTTATGTATGTAAACATGTGTATATGTGCAGTATATACATATATGTGTGTATGTATATATGTATTGGATGCACATGTATTTGTGTGTATGTATCCATGTGTGTATATGTATGTAGTTGTATATATGTATATACATACATATATACGTGTAACTATATATATTTATATATATGTGTGTGTGTGTGTGTATATATATAATATTTCCTATTTTCCTATATATACTATTTTTCTTTGGTGTTATAACAGTGCATTGTGATAATCTTCATATTTTATCACCTTCATCAGATGTGCAGCTGTGTTCCAACTTTAATACTTTTCTACGTATGGGGATTTCACATGGTGGTAGGAAAAGAGAGAATATTCATTAAGAGAAAAAAATGTTTTTGCTATTATTATTATTTGTACACATACAGCAGTCGGGTCAAATAATGAGGAAGTAAAACCAATGTCAACAAAACGCAAGGGTTAACAGTTTTTCTCTGTTAATGACGATAAACTTTTGTCTTCTTCTTCAGGAGCTGGAGAAACTGGAGGTTGATCGGATCGAGTGGATCCAGCAGCATTTACGCCAGTACACGACTCTGCGGCACGAAACGGACATGTTCAATCAGAGTGTGAGTTTGAGCTCCTTTCTCCTGTATTTATTTCTGTGTATGTACTGTGCCGATACTGACGGTAGGGACTCTGTGATATCAAACTGATGACGTTTAAACATACACTTGATTTTTGTTTAGATTTTAGGTTATATGCATTTCTCTAGTCCCCACTTGGACATCACAGCTTACCCCAATTTTGGGAGCAAACCATCATTAGATGTGTCAGTGATTGCAACTGGCTTTGACATGATTTGCGTGCCACTTCGTGTGAGCGTAAATGTTTTGACAGATCAAGCCCTAAAGTCAGTGTTTCCTCCGTCAGCCTTTCATCCAACGCACTCGCTGTCATCACTCTGCGCCTCATAGTAACCCACCCAGACACTTTTCTTATTTAGGAGGTGAAGAGCAAACCCTGTAACTCTTAACAAGACGTTACAGTAGTCCGTCAGTACTGTGGGAACAACAAGGGTGCTTCTTTGTGTGAAGCTGACAAGACAAACTCAGAGGTGAACCGGATGTGATGGTCTGTAAACAGAATGTACGTTTTAAGTTATATATCTCTTGTTCTTAACAGAAAACTGAAACGATACACCCAGAATTTTGCAGAGGTGGCAGCTACTGCTACCCAGACTAGCTAGGCTAGTTAGAGTTTAGCTAGACTACCTTATCTGGTGTTACTTTTTTCTCTCCTTTGCAATATGTTATTGTTTCTTCTTTAGCTTTCTTGTCCATTTGAGCTAATGAATTCATCATTTTCGGAGCAATGGGCCGTCGGAACAATGGGCCTTCGGAGTAATGGGCCTTCGGAACAATGGGCCTTCGGAGTAATGGGCCTTCGGAACAATGGGCCTTCGGAGTATTGGGCCTTCAGAACAATGGGTCTTCGGAGTAATGGGCCTTCAAAACAATGGGCCTTTGGAGCAATGGGCTTTCAGAACAATGGGCCTTCGGAACAATGGGCCTTCGGAGTATTGGGCCTTCGGAACAATGGGCCTTCGGAGTAATGGGCCTTCAAAACAATGGGTCTTTGGAGCAATGGGCTTTCGGAACAATGGGCCTTTGGAACAATGGCCGTTTGTTTTCGGGATAATGGGCTTTCGGTCCAATGGGACATTTTTCGAATGATTTGGGGTTTCAGAATAATGGGCCATTTGAACAATGGCATGGCACTGTATTTTTACACTGTGGTATTTCAGCATTTACTTCCACCACTGGTGATGTCAATCTTCTCATCTACAGTAACTCTGCCAGAAAGTGAATAAGTGTATTTCCCAAACAGTTTTATGGGCTCATGTGTCTGGTAATGTGTCTGTAGATGGTGGAGCCAGTCGACCAGCTGCTACAGAACGTGGATCCAGCCAAAGACAGAGAGCTGTGGGTGAAGGAGAACAACACCGGCGATGTCCGACCCGTAGATATGGACATATAGCGCATCCTGACCTGGGATCAGCCATTCTGTCGTCAGTATTACAATACATCCACAGAGTCCCAGAACACTTCTGATAACACTGATCCAGGGACAGTGCATGTTCAGACTACCGAGGTCTGCTCATCCTCTCTCTGACTGGAATAACAGGAGGAAAGATTCATTCTTAACACAGTCAGGAAACAGTAATGGATCAAAGTACCAGCATGTTCCTTCTAAATTTAACCCTATCATAATCAACATTAGCTTATTGAATGCCATTTAACATATTCTGCTGTTTACCTGTTGTAAAGTCGACACTATTAGAAAAATTATATGTATTTTGAATCGTTTAGTTTAGCTTCAATCTACACTTTTCACTGTTTGAGTGAACCAAACAAAAAAAAAAAAAAGTCTGATTATTGATATTACCTTTATTTTAGATACGGATATTGAAGCATATTGAGATCTTAGACTGAATATGATATATTTTCATATTTTGCTGGTTCATTTTGGTGGAAATGCATGTTTTGAATATCTTGCTTTTTCTGTATATGGAGAGCTGCACAATTTGTGGAACAATGATGGTTGTTTTTTGGTATAGTTCATTGAATTTACACAAGGTATTTGCATCTAGTAAGTTACAGAATTAAGGAGCTTTCTCACACACAAAAAAAAAAACAGTGTACAGCGTTAATAGCCAGTAACCTCAATTGTTTAAAAAAGCCACACACACATACAGTGTTTAGGAATGTGATTTTGACTATGCTCGTCACAAGTCAAAACGCATGGTCGATCGGGTTTAGGCCAGGGTCTATTTTGGATCAGTCCAGAGGAAAAAGGTGGTCCAAGTTACACTGAAACACCTTTTAGTGCCTAACGGTTATATACCTGGAATGTCCTTGACATATTCTACTCTACTGCATCAGTGTACATTTGTACATACAGGCTAGATGTATTTTGCTGTCCGATGTTTAACAGGCCCAAATGATCTTTGAGGCTGACGAGGTGTTTGTACTGTACAATGTTGTTTGTTTTATTTTTGGTAAATGTACAGAGAATATCTTTACGATGGTGGTTGAAAGCAGAAAGCAAAAATTAACAAATTAAACGGAGTGGCAAAGTCCCGCCCTTTCCGGTGGACCCTATGGGACCTTATTTTGGAAAAAATGTGAACAGTAGTCAACGACGAGGGACAAAACATTATTTGAATTGTGCAATGAATCATTTGATGATTTAAAACATAATTTTGCAAGTCAAGAAAGTTACAGTTTGTCAAAGGTTTGCCGTGGTATCATTTAGTTTTGTGTGAAACCGCTCAGTGAACTACATCTCTCATCTCGCACAATATACGTCATCAACGCTAGCTAGCAAGCTAACTTTGCTATGACCACGCACAAATGAGACGTTATCTGACCTGATGTGTTTTATCCAGCGACTCCTGGTCTTTTTATCAGCTGGGAAGAGAAAGAACCAGCGAGACACATTGCTGGTGTGAGTCCATCCCAGTAGGAAACACACAGACATTGTAGTTTCAGAGAGAGAGACATCACTACGACACCTTTAGGTGTGTCGTCTTTCCAATTGCATATTTTCACAGTCTGATACTTCAACAGTTTTACAGCAAACTGAGACTTTCTGGACTTGCACAATTATCTTTTGAATTGACAAACACCATATCTGTGATTCATGGCGCAATTCAAGCGGGATCAAAAAAATATTTGTCTCTCTCCGTTGACTACCGTTCATATTTTTTCTGAAATAAGGTCCCATGGTGGTCCACCAGAAGTGGCGGGACTTCACCTCTTTATACTCCAGGCCAGGACATTATTGATCGATTTCAGCTGACTCATCCCAGTTGCCCAAATGAATTTTATCAGAGACTGCATGAACAGTATGTGTCTGTGTTTACATGTATGTGTCTGTCTTTGTCTACATTTTGTTGTGGTCTATCTGCTCTGGATTTATTTGGATTATTACCTTTCTGTGGCCGTCTTTTTTAAATTTCTTAAAAGCACGAAGCCAATCAAATAAAGATACAAGTCGTAATCCTAATCCAGCTGCCAGTCACAAGAAAAGAATTGCTATAAAAAAAAAATATATATATATAAATGAATAAATGCTTACCTGCCTTATCAGCATCATTGATAATGCGTAAAGTGCATTACATTATTTTTGTGTTAAATGAAGTCATCTTTGTTTCAGACTTTGCTTTAAACCCAAAAGGCTTCATGCGCAGGTTTAAATAGCATATCTGTTGTAGAGGTTTTATCAGTGTGTGTCAATGTTGTGCACTAAATGTAACAAGTTATTATGTTCCAACTAAATGTTCAACAGTTTCATGATGACGTAACGGTTGAGTTTTACTGACCTTCTGTGATTAACATTTTCATAAAGTGCATTCAAATCCGATGTTCCCGATGTTTTACGAATGTTTGATCATAGGTGACCTCTGTCCAGACGGTGTACTGTGGAATGCAGTGTCCAAAATAAATCTCCTCTTTGAAAATTTAATATCACGGTGCGCTATTATGTAACTGTATTGGGAGGTAGTTCATGGTTTTCATGGTTTAATCAGCTGAAACGTTTGATCTTTAGGTCATTTTAGATGATGCAAAGCCAACCTTCTCTTCTGCGAAGCACTATGTTTCTGATGAAGAAGCTTGATTTTATGGGCTCAGATTCTATACTTAAATTTGTCTGATGCAACTCATTTATTTAGCCTATATAACTACTGCAAAGAAAAATTACCTTTTTCCTGTTCCCCTCTCCCTGTGCCAAATAATTTACGTACAGCAAAATATTTTGCTATAAATAATAAAACTGTGCTCTATCATCAAAAATGACATAGCTATGCACAGATGGGACCATTTGCACCAATAAAACAAGCATTGTGTCCTTTACTCCTAATCACTTTAGCTTTGGGCCAATAGAAACTCTGATATGATTGTGACACATAACGTCAATCTGTCATGAAACAGTCACGTCACTCAGGGTGCAATGAACCGTTCCTGCTAAGACCAAACTAGCTAAATTGAGAAAATATGACGACAGTTATATCGAGTTTGGTTTTATTGAGAACAGCGTCAAAGGACTAAAATCCGTCATGTGTCTTCAGGTGCTGGCGAACGAAGCCAAGCTAAAGCAACATCTGATTACAAAGCACCCAGAGTATCAGGGCAAAACAAAGTGGTATTAACATGATTAAAATTTAAATGTGTATCTGTTTATCACTATCAAACAGGTCAAGTATTTAGGTTGAAAAGCTTTAAAATACAAATTGTTCCAATGACATGTAGGAGTACAAATGGTAGTAACATATACTTGATCGGTGTTACAATTATGATGGGGTCCTTGGAAAATATCCTCTCGTGTAAGGGGTCCTTGGCCCCAAAACGTTTGAGAACCCCTGCCTTAACAGTCCGTTTTGCAAACGTTTAATGAAGGACATTAATTCAACACGTCCGTAGGCCTCAATGGATGCAAACGAAGCATTAGAAAACTCAAATACCTTTAAGTAAAACATAGTGATGTCAAAAATATTCTAAAAAAATTCCGTAATCAAAGTAAGCACAGGAGTTTTTTTCTATCCTTGTCATTGATTACCCATCCATCTATGTTGTAGAAGGCCAATGTGCATGTTGTCATTGCATATTCTATGCTTAAAACACAGTCTTTTGCACATCCATTATCACTTATCACAAGAATATTTATAACTAAACAAAAATGCTATCCAGCAAGGTATTCTTCACAGCGCCAAGCCCACATTATCTAGACACTTAGTAGAGTAAGGAGGTTGTTTGTCTCAGTTGACCTTCAACTCGTAAGAGGATAGACTGATACAGGCGGATTGTTAACCTGAGCCTAATTCCTCTCATAAGGAGCTCTCATCACGACTTTCTTGCCATCAACCTAATGAATGAATCCAAGTACAAACAAACATTGTTGGTTTGCTGCCAGACGTGAGAGAGTAAATTGGCTTTCAAGAAAAGGCTGGCATGCAAACACAGATGGGGTCGCGGCAGGAGGCAGGGGTCCCGATTTAACGCCGTATGGACGTCGAATCAGGATACAGAAGCTTATTCTGCTGTACAAATTGAGAGAGCAGTGAATACAGAAACAGTGGAGTAATCACTTTGCTGAAGTGTTTAACAGATATATAGAAAATGGTATGCCTTTTATGCTGATTATTACCGCTGCTAAGGAGCTTGTGTTTTCAGTTCGGTTTGTTTGTTGTTGTTTCGTTTGTCTGTTAGCAGGATTACAGAAAAACTACTCGCCCGATTTTCATGAAACTTGGTAGAAGGGTGTATTATGGGCCAACGAAGAACCCATTCAATTCTGGAGCAGATCCAAATCACGGGGCAAATCACTTCCTTTAACATAGCGAGATAGGGCCTTTTGGAGGTCTGTGCGCTCTATGACTGCCGTTAGTTATATAGTGTCTTTGTCCTTACATAAAACCTAAAAAAACAATCTAAAGGATGCAGGGAAAACACTTTTTACAAATAAAATGTGTTTGTTTCTTTTTCAGTTCTCTCTCTCTTGACCATTTTAGCTAACAAGCTAATGTGCATGTTTAATTCAACATAAAAATATGATTTAAATGTAGTTTAATCACATGAAATCAGGTGAATTCCACTAAAATCAGAGGCCGCAGAGACAGCAGTTTTTATTAACCTGTTAGCTGGGCTAGTTGCCGTTTAGCTGGACTAGTTTATCTGGCGTTACTTGTTTCTCTCCAAATATGTCTTTGTTTCTTCAGCTTTCTTGTCCATTTGAGCTAATGAACTAATAAATTCATCTTTAATACAAAATATGCATTTTAAAGGTATCTCAGCCACATGAAATTATGTGAATTTCACTAGAGTCAGAGGCAGCAGAGACGGCAGCTACTGCTACCCTGACTTGCTAGGCTAGTTAGCGTTTAGCCGGACTAGCTTATCTGGTGTTACTTATTTTTCTCTCCATTATAATTTAAAATTTAGCTGTTGTCTAATTTATGTAGTATAACAAACTCAGTTACTATGATGTTTTTTAATTAACAGGAAAAAGGAATAAGTGGCTGTAAGATAGCCATAACTGGTGCAGTCACTGCAGTTTGCCTGTTTCCTGGATCTTATTACCTTTTTTCCCAAAAAACTTATACACTCAGTGATATAATATTGTAATTGCTATGGTAAGGTTGCTGCATCCTGGTCAGTTTTGACCAAATAGCCTTTGTAAGTAACGTAGCTACTGCGTTTTGGCTTTGTAGGGCAGTACAATACAGATCCACAGCGTAACTGCACAAGTTTCAAACTCAGGTCTTTAATTGCCATTTCAAGAGTTCCCCAGCTTTTGTTTTCTTGTATGAAATGCAATTAATTTAATTTTTAATTGTTTTCTGGGTACGAAGACAAAAAAGCAACACGTTTGGACCAAAAAATAAATAAATTAATAAAATAGAAAAAGAGAGAGACGTGGGTCAAAGCGGACAAGCAGCCAGATCATGTTAGAATGTAAACAGAAAAATAAAAGTCTTAAAATCACATGAAGGGGCATTTAGCCAGTATATTATTGCTTCTTCTCTTTCAGCTTGTCTTTAATTTTCTGAGGCTCATCATATTGTATCAACCGCAGGATGTCCTTGTTGTCCATCACACCCTGAATGAATTCTCCCTCTGAGATTTTATCTGTGAAAGAATGAAAAACAGCACAAATACACCAGCATCAACACTCGTGAGTGTTTGTGAAGGTATACAGAAAAGCTTTAAAGCAGCTGTTTAAAGGAGTAAATTGTGAGTTACCGTTGTCCTTCTTCCCGAAGAATTCCCAGACTTTTTCTGCCCTCTTCTCCGGCGTGTTTTCGTCCTCGGGGAGGTTCTTCTGGTCGTCAGTAGGAATCATGTTGAATATTGACTGCATGAGAGTAATTAATTAATTTAACTTAATTTAATCACAAAATAATATAAAGAATATAAAAAATACTTTACAATGGATTCAGTTAGTGCCGTAAAAAGTAAACAAAATGAGTCATTCATCAAGCATTTGCTGGTTCCAGCTTCTCAAATATGACAACATTCTGCTTTTCTTTGTTTTTTAACACTTTAAATTAAATATTTTGGGGGTTTGGGGCTGTTTGTCTGTCTAAAAGAGCAATTTAAAATGGGGAAATTATGATGGCAATTTACACCATTACACAATTATTCAAGAAAATAACTGTAGTTAAGTCTGGTTATTATTCTGCTTATAAGGATTTAAAACCATGTAACTAAGTCTACAACATTATGGACTGATTAATCCCTTACAATCTCTTGTCGGACATCTTTGAGGGAATAAAGGCTAAATAGCAATACATAATTACGGAACAATATACCATTGTTTCTATGTTTATCCCTGTTAAAGGCTTTTGGAAAGACACTGAATGGAAGTCTCAACGCAGGGATAAAGGAAATGCATAATCTATCAAATACTTTAGGATGTTATATACTGTTTTCTGCACCATCATGATGAAAGAAGAAGGTATAAGTACCCTAACAATCTCTAGGATTTCATTTTTGCTGATGGTTCCGTTCCCGTCCACGTCGTACAGGGCAAAGGCCCACTCCAGCTTCTGCAGAGTCTTTCCCCCGGATGTGAGGTGCAGAGCGACAATGTACTCCTTAAAGTCCAAAGTGCCATCCGCGTTGGTGTCAAAACTCCTGAACACGTGCCGTGCATACTCTGTGGGGTCTGCATTTGGGAAGAAGCTGGCGTAGATGCCTTCAAACTGCTGCTTACTGATCTTCCCACCGGGACACTCCTTCAGGAAGGACTGGTACCAGGTGCAGAGCTCGGACTCGGAATATTTCGTGTTGGATTTCAGTTCGTCCAGCAGCTCCTTCGACAAAGCGCTGCTCTTAGTATTCCCCATCCTGCAGACTGACTTTCACAAAGGTGAAACTTCTTCTTCTTGTCTCTCTGCCCTCCTGTGTTTGGGGTGAAAATGTCAGCGGCGCTCGTTCAAGTCACTCTGCCTCGTATTCACCCTGGTGGCACCTCAAGGTGCCAAATGGGATTATGGTCATCATTACCTAAATCCAGACAGCTCTCTTGAAGATTAAGGGGATAACTACGTCACACCACTATGACACCTTTTGAAGACACAGTTAAATACTGGAGGTATAAGCAGAGGATTAAGCGCAACAGGTGGCTAACACTTTAAAGGTCAACATCTGGGAAACCTTATATGCCTTTTGCAGCGTTAGTGCTTAAACTGCAATCCCATCTGCCATGCCTGGGCTTAATAACTCTCTGTGATATTGAGTTACATCAGACTACACATAAAACATGATTGGTAATACAAGTATCAATCTAGATTTGCCTTTTCATTTATCCACTACTCTACTTCTTATCCATCCACCAACATTTTCCAGGATATTTTATTTAATTTTTAAATATTGTTGTTTGTTTAAATGCCGTACGTGAATGCTGTCCATTGTTTTACTGACTTTATTTTGATATTTGTCTCATTACACCAGAATCAACTTTGCATATATCTGTGCTGTGTAACATTTATGTTATGCTCTAAAAAATATGTAAGGGATAATGTACAGCGAGCCGGTCATTGTTGTGAAAGAATCCCCGACAGGGTGATGCTGTACTTGCTGTACATTATCACGCTTATTACACGGCTACTTACTGAAGAAATCAATATTTTGACACAAAAACAGTCCGCCAGAGTCCGACATCTGAACTGCGCGCATAGCAACGGTCTGTTATACATAGCAACGGTCTGCTATACAGAAATTACAGACCGTAGAACACCGTGATTGATCAATCAGAATTGAGTATTCAACACAGCCGTGTAATAAATAAAAATATTGCACAGATTAAATATCACATTATTAAAAGTTACTTATGAGCTAATATTCAAAAACTAATGTGGGTAGCAGTGCCACTAGCATCTCACCGTACTCATTCAAGCTAAAATAATGTGGATATTGATGCATTTTATACAAGGTCACGGCATAAAGTAACATCATCTCAAAGAAAATTATCTTTTCCGCTGATTCATACTTCATAAACTTTGTAAATAAACATATTTACTTGTTATGCAATAATTAATAACTATGCAATAATTATAATGTCATTTTTGAGGAATATATAGATTTCAAAGAATTAAAACTGTATAAAAGTGTTAGAATTAAGGTTTTTAATTTCAACAAAACATCACATAACGTCATCAATTGCTATGTAAAAAAGGATAAACACACTTTAAGAGTATCTATATGTTAATATGATGAATGATGTTTCCTTTAAGTGTAAATTTTGAATCCACATGAACTGAATTAAAATCATTTGTAAAAGGAAAAACGCACAACAAATTATTGCTTAATTTAGGATGATTATTGTCACACAACTGTTTTTTATTTTTTACCATAAATAAAACGTTTTTGGATAACTCAATAACTGAGATACTTTCTGAATCCAAAAGTGTTCCCCAAGGATCTATTCTGGGTACTGCTCTGTTTACCTTATACATACATTATATTGTATCACACCAAGTTGCTGGTAGGGTCCATCTCTATGCCGATGACATAATATTCTCAAACTACAAGCCTAGCTATTGAACAACTGCAGCTTACTCTTATTACGATTGCGTATGTTTGTGAGTATTTTCTTTTATCACTGCGACCTACTACAGTTTTATTTAGGACTGTCAAAGTTAACGCTATAACGCGTTTACACAAATTTGTTTTAGCGCCACTAATTATTTAACACATTAATGCAACTTATGATTTTTAGGTTGTAGCGGGCTCAGTTTTAAAGCTAGAGTGAAGATACTGATATCATATGAAACTAGAAACCTAATGAATCCATTGGTAACAACCTTGTCATTCTAGCTTGTCGCGAAGGAAGTTAGTTAAATAATGTCCCAAACCTACGCTAAATTTTGGCAAGGGAAGCTGTCATGGTCATTTTCAAAGGGGTCCCTTGACCTCTGACCTCAAGACACGAGTCTCCCCTTTACAGACATGCCCACTTTATGATAATCACATGCAGTTTAGGGGCAAGTCATAGTCAAGTCAGCACACTGACACACTGACAGCTGTTGTTGCCTGTTGGGCTGCAGTTTGCCATGTTGTGATTTGAGCATATTGTTTTATTCTAAATGCAGTACCTGTGAGGGTTTCTGGACAATATCTGTCATTGTTTTGTGTTGTTAATTGATTTCCAATAATAAATATATATACATACATATGCATAAAGCAGCATATTTGCCCACTCCCATGTTGATAAGAGTAGTAAATCCTTGACAAATCTCCCTTTAAGGTACATTTTGAACAGATACAAAAATTGCGATTCATTGCGATTAACTATTTTAATCGATTGACAGCCCTAGTTTCAATGCTATCTCCCTTTTTTTGTCTGTTTGTTGGTTTTATTTGTTTTATTGTTTGTTTGTACGATGAACACTTGTAAAATAGGGCTTCTGTTCTTAAATGTGTTGTAAATTAACATTATACTCACTACTTATACACACTGAGGTATTCAGACGACAGCCAGACGCTGGGGGTCGTGGTGAATCCCTGCGTGGTGTGGACTGCTCCTCCACAATAAATGGGATGAGATTATCTCTGTCACCTGTGTAATAGTCTCAAACCAGATTATAAAACCATCTGCTGCAGTGGTGCCAAAACCACAGGGAGTGAAGGCAATTAATGAACTGGGATGAGTGGGATGTTTAATGGCAGAGTGTTGGTAATCCATTAGTACCACTCCACACCTCCACCGCTGATGCTTTTAGATTTACTACTTAAAGTATTCAGGATAAAGGTGAGAGGAAAACAGGACAACACGAGAATCAAGCTGATTTTGGGCCCGATTCTTCCCTCCTGACAATCGTCAGCAAAACCCTGATTTTTCACAGTTCCAAAGATTATCTTTCCAGATATTCCTGTGGTGTGAGGTCTGTTAAGAGTGTTTTTTACATCCCCAATCGGCTCGGAAGTCCATCCTGGCCGCACCAATTTCAAATCGTAAATATTAAACATGATTAATATTTATGATCGGATATCCTGTTGTGCGTGGGGAACCCCGAGGACAGACGATGACGCAGTCACGTAGGAAAGAACGATAGCCAATTGAGAACCAAGCTGACTGAAGAAGGAAAGACAACCACTGCCGTCATGGCGGTTAATGCATGAGCTAATGCAAAACGCGAAGCATAAAGTAGTAGTAAGATGGAGCTCAGAAATGGAGGACCGACATGTTAATTTGTGGCAACAACACAAGTGTTTATTTAACGTGTCTCCATGACTTCATCCATCCATCCATTTTTTTAGTGGGGACTCTTGTTGTT
The DNA here is from genome assembly GCA_916701655.1 of Sebastiscus albofasciatus. Taxonomy (NCBI): domain Eukaryota; kingdom Metazoa; phylum Chordata; class Actinopteri; order Perciformes; family Sebastidae; genus Sebastiscus; species Sebastiscus albofasciatus. The sequence goes on from CAKAOI010002550.1 coordinate 44,346, forward strand.
CATGAATGAATCTGTTAGTGTGTGATGTTGCTGTTTTGTCCAGATTGTTGCTCTCCACACACTATAGGAACAAAACTGTTAAATTGATCACAACATGTCGTTATGTGTGGGGTCTCTCACATTTTCAACATCTGTTAAGATTTGAAAACTCTTCTAGTGTGGGCCAGCCTTTAGCTGTGTGTGAGGCAGATATTGTAACTGGCTTGTAGAGGATCAATGATGGTCAGTTGTTGTTTTTTCGACTGGTGAATGTATATTGTTCTTGTTTTCTCTGTTGGAAACATCTATCTGAAACTGAAACCTATATCTACCTTTTAAAAAAAAAAAGATTATGAAGCAAAATCATTCTTTAGTCTTTCAGATATCATCATCATAACATTTAGATTTTGTTCTAAAATGCACAGAATGCGCAGCATCTCTGTCTCAGGAGAAAAGGCTCACATCTGTCAGTCGTAAACTCTCATATTACAGTTTTTACTCCCCCTGGCAGGTATTTATTACGTAAGAAAGGGATAAGTCCAGGAAATATTCACTGTACAACAGGCTTACTGCTTCATCAAGTGTAACGCTGGACTTATTCTTCCCGTGTTTACATTTTGAGTACACAGAAGCTAATGTTCATAATAATCTCTTTGTGTTCAGGGGAATTACTCAGTGAGACGCTGGCTGAGACTCAAAGCACAGCTCTCAAGTTTAAAGATGAATTTACCTGACAGTGAATCAACATTATTATGGATGCAAATACTTTTCTTGCAAAGAGCGCTAAGAGTCTAAAGGCTTTTCTCTATGTTCACACACATCAGACCTTCATACACATTTCTGAATTGCTTAATTGTTTTCTGGTAGCTAGTTTGAACAGATAGACAACAAGAAAAATATATTTTCTGTCTTAATTGACCAAAAGAGAAAAAGGGACTCCAATATTCAGTATATTCTATATATGTGTATAAGTTTAGTTAAAGACTTGCCACATAGCAGTTTATTTATACTGTAGAACACCGAAACAATTGCCATTAGTTCCTTGGTGGGATATTATTTTACGTGGCCTTAAGGTATATAACTCAGGAACAGTGGACCATGGCTGGGGTTGTCATGTATAAAACATGGTCAGAGTACACGGTTCTCAACTAGAGGACTTAAATCAGTAATCCTGGAGTCTGTATCTGTTTAAGCTTTAATGTTTTAGGGGTTTTTTTACCTTTATATTCAGTGTATTTTGGATTTAGCTCAGAAAACATGACACGGTTGCTGTGATTGAGGAAATATTCAAGTTTTATTTCCAGTTTATGAGTACATGTTGTTAAATAAGAGTTAGTCTACAGCCACGCTAACGGCTCTGTGAGGCTGTAGTTAGCTAAATGCTAACATGCTGATGTTAAGCAGGTATAGCATGTTTACCATGTTCATCATCTTTGTGTAAAATGTTTTCCCGCTAACATTTGCTAAATAGCTGTAAAAACATTTTCATATAAATACTTGTTTGGCTTGTGACCCTTGAAATCAGGTCAACCAAAGAGGTATTACATTTAAATAGTTTTAGAGGCTTATTATAGTATTTTACAAATAAATGTGAGAACATTTTTGCTAGGAGGTCAGTCCACCTCTTTCGTTCAGTCTGAAATATCTTGAGAACTATTCGATGGATTGCCATGAAAAACTGAAGCCAATGTTGAAGTGTCTTAAACGTGCATTCTTTCTAACAGCCAGCAGGGGGCGACTCCTCTGGTTGCAAAAGAAGTTTGATTGTATAGAAGTCTATGAGAAAATGAGTCTACTTCTCACTTGATTTATTACCTCAGTAAACATTGTAAACATGAGTTTATGGTCTCAATCTCTAGTTTCAAGTCTTCTTCAATACAGCATGATGTTCATTTACTAAATTATGGTCCCATTTAGAGTCAAATAGACCATAAAGCAGGGGATGCTTTAGGACGTGGCTACCTTGTGATTGACAGGTCGCTACCACAGCATTGTCCGATCTGGGAGTTGTCCGCGTTTTTGCCGTACAACTTTAACCCTTTCACAGTTTGTTTTCAGTTCATGACAGTTAATTGTAACATTTTGGTTGCCTAAAAAAGACTTATTCAGGGTTTGGTTGTACTTAGCTCCAACCTTTCGTGTCACTTCTGGTTGCAAAAAAACAAGATGGCGACGGCCAAAATGGCAAAAAAAAACGCAGTCCACAAACCAATAGGTGACGTCACGTTGACGTCTTATATACAGTCGATTGGTTCATGACCAAATATCTGCAAAGCTAATGACATTCCCATCAGCCTCAGCTTTACTTTGTGTTGAGTGCTAAACTAAGATGTTAAATATTTGACCTGCTTTACATCAGCCTGGTAGCATAGGCTAGTCATTGTAGGGCATGTTAGCATTCAGCAGAGGACTATTTCTTGTTAACCATCTTCAACCGGTCCAATTTATCTTGCCAAGGTTGGGAACTACTGTCTTAATGCCTCTTAGTGTCATCAGATCATTTATCTGCTTGTCCATTTTAATCTCAGACATCACCATCTAATGTTGGCAAGACTTGAGTTGAATGACTTGAGTTCACTCTACATTTCAGCTTTTAAAATGACATTCATTTCCATGCAGTAAATTACAGCTCAAACCAAAGGTGACACGTTTGTTACTGAAAGTCTGAGCTGCAGAATCTCATGACAAGTTTAATGGAGTGATGGAAAATCATCGAGGAAGAAAAGACAATCTGTCTACTTACTCTGTATGTATCAGAGTAAAGGCAGCAGATGTTTTCTCCTAACATCTGTCATCTCCTTCACATAATTCTGTAAGTGATTTGTCTTCGTTTGCGCGGCGTATCCCACATCAGCAGGCTATTAGACATGAAGAGATTTGTCCTGCATGCACACACACATTGTGAATGGAGTTTCACATGAAACTGTACACATTATGTCACGGATCAGCGACTGTAAAACAGGCACTCGATCTTACGTCTGTGGCTGCAATTGCTTTGAGATGCGCTTCGACATGAAATGCATGAAAAATCAGGGGGAAACTTGTCCCAGATTTTAATCTAAGCTCATGGTAATCTTTTTTTTATTATGCTCAAAGGAAGTCTGGAATATAATTTGCTATTTGTAATGGATAATATTGCAGGGGAAGATTTGTAGAAGGGGAGGAGCGAGGATGGGTTTGGACGAGCAGCAAAGAGTGAAAGAGTTCAAATGAAGCAAAGAAAAGCAAAGAGTGCCATGGGTTTCTATTGTTTCTGTGGAAGTGGAGAGAATGAATCCTTTAATCGAGGTGGTGCTGCACCATTAGAGGCGGCGGAGGGATGCACAGAAATCTCACCCAAAGAGCCCCAACAAGATTATGAAGATTTGATATATCTGCTGGGAGGCGTAACACGGTGGCTACATATCGAAAGCCAGGATTAGTTGCCTTTTCATTTCATCTCCTCTGGCCTGGCCTCGACCATGAGGCTAGAGCGCGGGCGGCGGGCTTCTCTGGCGCTCACCCTCAACTTTGTGGCGTTTGCTTTTGCCTTATCAGCGGTGACCACCAGCTACTGGTGTGAGGGGACCAGGAAGGTGCCCAAACCCTTCTGCACAGGACCGCCGCTGAAGGTGAAGCAGTGGTTCTGCATCCGCTTCAACAGCTCCAACATCAACGACACCCGGTTGGTCCAGTACATCTTTGAGAGCGGAGAGGAGAAATTTCTTTTGAGGAAGTTCCACACAGGAATATTTTTCTCCTGCGAACAGGCCGCTGACATGAACGGTAAGTCTGACGATGACGCTTCAGCTTCAGCTAGGTGTTCAAAAACAGGAAGTCATGGTGGAGGAAGCAAAAATCAAACTCTTTTGTCAATTTACAGGCTCTAAATGTCAACACTTCCCCTCTATTCATTGGTGAATACACTGAACATGCTTTATTTACCACAGCATAACTTTATTTATACACTATGTAGATACAAGGAGATGCTTTCTCACAGTATCTCATTTATGTTTGTAGACCATAGAAGATGTCAGATAAATGTTGTGGAGTAGGTACAATATTTCATTCCAAAGTGTAGAGTAGAAATATAACAATTGCTCTCCCATAATGCAATATTACACTCCATACTGAAAGTATTGCTTCAGATGACAGTAGGTCACCCTGCAGAGAAAACTGCAGGAAAATAAAAGTTAAGACAGTTTCTTAATGATACAGCTCTTTAAGTTTCAAACACAGCCTCAAGGAGCATCTTTCCTGTTTAGAAAGTTGCTTTAATAACTACCTCAGTCGCACAGCAGTTTGTGAAATAGTCAAGAAATTTAATGTATTGATTCGTGTACATAGACACAAATGTAAAATTTTGGTCAGCGCAAAATCAATTCGTATGTAATCCACGTAATTGTGAACCGAGAAGTATAAAAAGCGGCAAACGTCAAAAAACACAAGATTTTCGCCCAGGAGACCGCTTTTAATGTAATTTTTGATTTATTTGTCACTTAACTTCCGCACTTAAGTTATGGCACTTCCAGAAGTGGTTTTGTTGCCTAAGCCTAACCAAATCAATCTTTTCCTAAGCCTAACTGTCTGAGTAGTTTTATTTTGAAAAGACTGGAGTGGAAATTGACACGTTTGTAGGAAAAAGCATGAAAAATACGTTGTTGAATGTTGTGCTGAGCGTCACGAAAAAAAGGGGAAATTTGTGTCTATGTACAAGAGTTAAATAGATTAAATTTCGTGAGTATTTCACAAACAGCCGTGAGACTGTGTTGCAATAACTGTTCCATCAGGAGAGGGCCGTAAAACTGATGACTGGAGTGTTGCTTCAAGCCGGAAAACTTGGTTTCAAGTTTTTCTTGAAAACATTAGATGCTCATGACTAAATAAGTAACATCCTAGGTTTTGAAAAATACTTTGTTAGTTATCATTTATTAAGAGTTTAACACTCAAAAACTTGATTCAAATGTTGCTTAATCCTAATTGGATCATAATATGTGACATCACCCTTTTTCCAACAGGGCCCCGCCCACTTTAAATCAATGAGAAGAGCATCAGAAATCTACAAAACAGAAAGAAATCTATAACAATCTCCCAAAACTGTTCAGGATATCATTGCTCATAGAAAGAAGCTGATTGAGAAAATATGTTTTCAGGGCCTTTAAGTTTCCTCTGAGCTGCTGATGTGCATTTACAGTAAGGAAATCACTTAACACAACAGGAAACTGCAAGAGCTAAAAAAGACTGTGTCATTTTGAGGAACATGCAAGTGAACATGTGTACAGTATCTCACAAAGTGTAATTATTATCGGTATGCAGAAAATACAACTACCTTACTCATACTCATCACACTGTGTATTTGTAAGATTTTGTTTTTAACATTGCTAGCAGAGGTCCTGTGGGTCAGAACCGGATTAAAACCATTTCTCTTAGCATTGCATGCAAGCCACATCTGGTTTCATAAGCTCTGGTAATAAGGCTGAGTATAGAATAAGTTTGTATAAGGATTTGCGTGCAATTTAGAGACACATTGTTTAATCTAAACTTAGAAATAAGGGTTCTTCCTGAAGGGCTGAGGTTCTACCCAGAAACATTTGCTTCTCAAGAATCCTTTTTGGAGAAAGGGTTCGTCAAGGGTTCTTTGTAGCACTATAGAGTATTATAGGGCCGCAGTTAAAAAACAAACAAACTAAAGGTTTCAAGAATTAGGTCATAATAGTTCAAGGAAAAAAATCCTAATATTTTGAGAAAAGAAGTCATAATATTTCTGGAAAAAAAGTCATAATGTTTCCAGAAAAAAGTCGTAATATTAACAAAAAACAAGTAATACTATTTCCAGAAAAAAAAGTTGAAAAAAAGTTTTAATATTTCTAGAAAAAAAGCTATATTTCCAGAAAAAAATGTTAATATATTCAGAAAAAGACGTCATAATGTTTCCGCAAAAAATGTCATACTGTTTACAGAAAAAAGTCAAAATATTTTCAGAATAAAATCATAATGTTTCCAGAAAAAAATCATAATGAAGCGGGTTACTTCGAGAGGAAAATGTTGCATGTTATTCTTAGATAAGGTTGATTAGATTACATCTGCATGTTTTAACATTTCCTGACCATACCACAGCCTACAGTTACTATTTTTACTTGTAAAAGATCCATGTAACTTTATCAGTTTTTACACTCGCAATTAATTAATTTCAATTAACTGTTAACATAAACAAGAGTCTCTTAGTCAGCGCACAGCAGGTCAGCTGAATATCCCAAAATTTGAGATTTGTCAACAGACTAGCATACAGTTCAACTTTAATACGAAATAAAGTTTCCAATAAATGAATAATGCATGGATATTTATTTAGGTTTCATTCGATCAAGGAAAGTCCCTTTTTCTCTATAATTGGTATCAAATTACATCGTCTCTTCAAGGGAACTTCATACGAAATTATTAGGAAATAACAGACCTGTAAAATACTGGAAGTGTCCATTCTTTCTACATTAATTTTACCGTCTTTTTTTTTCTTCTCATCACAGGGTTTAACTGTCGAGACTTCTCAGAGATTGCACCAGAACATGAAAGAGGTAAAATGATGAAAGTTTGACATTTTTAACAATGAGTGACTGTTTTGTTTGAAAGTTTGAAAGTTTTGAGAGAAAATTGTATGACGCATACCCGAACACTGGTAACATTATTACAGTAAGAAGGACATGTTACAGCACAAGCTACCTAAATTTCAACATTTGAGCCATTTTTAGTATCAACCACTAATCAAATAAACAACTTTATCAACAGTAGAATATTTGCCAATGACAAATTTCTAAAATGATGATTGAGAGGTAAAACTCACGTCTACATTTTTGGCTCAGTAACAACCAGTCCGTAAACTCCAGGTCTGAGAAGTGAAGCTTGATGTTAAGGAAAATGTAATTGTACTTCCAGTTAGTGGGTCCAGCAAGACCTCAGCATCCTCCCAGTCCACTAATGTCCATGCTGCGACAAAGTGGGGATGAGTTAAACATCGCATAATACATGAATTAAGTACGGAATAATGCCCTTGTTAGGCATTATCCCTTACACAATCCCTATACCATGGTCTGATTGGCTGCAGGGTATCCATTAAGTAAAGGATAATGCCCGACAAGGTGTCCATTATCAGGAATTAATGGACGACGTGGAGGCTAGAACCGTCCGATGCGCAGCTAGTCTTGTTGTTAAACATACGGTCAAATTATATTTACTGTTTTTCAACCGTACGAATGTCATTGATGTTGATTCTTTCTAGTATAATGATAGGTTTGATAGGTTGGCAATGATGGTTTTTGGCTCGTAGCTGAGCCAAAGGGTTCTATCTCCTGAGCGGACTTGAAATATCTCCCGTTGCTGAGTCATAGCTAAGGTTCGTCCTATTTACTGGAGTAGAGAACAACGTTTACATTGCATAAGAACCATTATGGGATGGTAATGATTTTTCCAGGTATTAGCAAACCCTCAGGGTTACCAGGGAAACAAAGTGATTGCATTGTGGAAAAACTTTAGATTTTGGCTGCAAAACGCATGAAAATATAAATTAATGGTCTTAATTTTTTCTTTGGTAAGTGACCATGGTATAAGCGGGATAATGCCCTTCGAGGTGGCCATAATCTGGAATTAAAGGATTTCACGCAGGCAAACATCCTCTGCGCAGGCCTCCACGTCGTCCATTAATTCCTGATAATGGACACCTTGTCGGACATTATCCTTTACTTAATGGATACCATGCAGCCAATCAGACCATGGTATAAAGATTGTTACATCATCCTGTCCTGTGTTTCTATGTTAACATATCATTAAAAGAAAAAGTTGAGAATTAATTGAATACATTTCACGAAACAAACATTTTCCAAAAAAAAGCAACCTACACCTGTACTGTGAGTTATCACCTTTCCAAGCATGCTATGAACAACTAGCATCAACAGCTGCTGCCCTGATTTTATAAATCTGTGTGGTCCCAGAGGATCAGATCCAGATCTCCAGACCTAAAAGGAGCAGACCTGTTGTGCCCACATGACTTCAGATGAGTGGGATTATTCATCAGGGACAGGGTATTATGAGGACAACACAATTCAATCCTCCCTCCCTCTGTTTCCTGTGTTTCCAGGGGTCCTGTGGTTGTGTATCGTGGCTGAGAGTCTGTACCTCACCCTGCTCTTCACAGGCGGGGCTCTGATGACCCTGGAGCAGTGCCCCTGCTTCAGTATCATGAACAAACTGAAGCTCAGTGCCTTCGCTGCCTTGTGCACTGCCCTGTCAGGTAACGCTGCTGTTTTCTTTTCCATCACTGTCATCCCCAACAGATGAGTTGTAACAGCAGGTGTGATGTTGGCGTGGGTGTTTCTACTTGTTTTGAATGACAGCAGCTGATGCCGACCTCCATCTGCCGAGATAAAACTGCTACAAATAGAAATCCCACAGCGGGTCTGACTGGAGTTACAGTTATACAAACACTGCTTGTTGGCCTGCTGAATGTCCAAATATTGACTAGTTGTTGACTAGTCATACTATTCTTCAGGTATCTAATAGCCCCTTCAGGTCATGGAAGGTCCTATAGCAGGCTGTTCTCATACACCGTTTGTAGCTACAAAAAGTAATGCACTCTAATCGATCAATTCGTATGTAATCCATGTAAAAAAAAACACCGGGCTGTCACCCAGGAGGCCGGACGTTGATTTATTTGTCACGTAACTTCCGTACTACGTTACTTCCAAAGTTAGTTTAACCCAAACCACAATCTTTTCCCAAAGTAGTTTTGTTGCCTAAACCAAACCAAGTTGTTTCCTGTGAAGATGGAAGTTTATTTTGAAAAGACTTTATGCATGTAACGAGTGGAAAAAGTGACACGTGTTGCTGTACGGAGGCCAACATTCCACAGTTGCATCAATATTGATGCAACTGTGGAATGCTGTGCAACAAACAAGCTCAACTCTGGTATTTTCCATAAATTCCCCAAACTAAATACTGCAGTAAGGTAAGAAAAGAACGTCTGCGTGTTAAAGTGTCATGCTTTATTTTGTTCTGAGAAATCTGTTGTATAAAAATTCACCTTATTTAGCATTTATTACGACTTTTAACACAC
>CAKAOI010002556.1:0-10701 GCA_916701655.1 Sebastiscus albofasciatus
GTGTGTGTGTGTGTGTGTGTACTCACCTTTGTTGCTGAAGGAGTGTGTGTGTGTTAGTCGGTGTGTGTTATCAGCCTCTCTCTCGTCTCCGTGTCGCTCCCACGGCGAGCTGGAGTACACTGAGTGTGTGTGAGCTCTCTCTCGCTGGCTATTGTTACAGGAGAGAAGCAGCCAGACTGAGCATGCTCCAGCCCTCGTGGTTGGCATGGCAACGGGAGAAAGCGGCGGTTGAGTAGCGAGGTGCTTTCTGAGAGCGAGAGCAGAGATCAGGCAGGTGCTGCTGTGTCATCACTTGATTAATCTCTGATTCTCCTCCGTTTCATTCTCTCTCTCTCCGGCCAGAATAAAGTGACAGCTGCTCCGTCAGACCGACCCGGATCACATTCAGGACTGGATCAGAACTAATCCACCACAGTCCAGTTCTCAGTCAGACACCTGACGTTTAACCTGGATTAATAAAACACCCTGAATGTGACGAATACTGGAGCTTTAATCCCATGATGCATTTATAACCCCATATAACCCCAAACCCTCGAAATGAAGGATTCAAAGCTCTTTAAGGGTTTTTCTGGGCCTTCATTTCTCCGTCAACAGCAGAGAGATGACGAGAAATAAGATGGAGAGATCCCTTAACCTTAACAAAGCATTTATATCGTGAGCTTCAGAGCTTTTTTTATTTTATTTGGGAGATATTTTTGGAATTTATTAAAAATGTTGACTTGGGGCATTGGAGGTGTGAGGCCGGGGTTATTCATTTATTTATGTTGAGGAATGTGTGCCATATGCTGTCCTATACTGGATGTGTGACAGTATTTTTATTGTATTTTATTTTCATGTTTCCTTTTTTTTACTGTAAAGTTTGGCCTTTAATCCTTTTTTAATTATTTATTCACTTTTTATTTATTTTTGTGGATTTTGTTTTTATCTTTAGTGTTATTATTATTATTATTATTATTATTATTATTATTATTATTATTTGTATTTTATATAATGTGTTATAATCGGGGAGTTTGTATAATGTGTTAAATCTATAAAATTATAAAATCAATAAAATACATTTTTATTTTAACCCAAACCACTATCTTTCCCTCTGGAATGTCATTTAAGGCAATATTAAATAGAATAAATAAATAGATAGATATGCCGATGAAATAAATCCTGAAATAAATAAATGTGCATTTATATTTACATTTATTTATGTATCTATTGCCTCATTTATTTATGTCAGGATGTATTTAATAGCCTTTTTCATACATTTTTATGTATTTATTTATTTATTGTGAGGAATGTTCCATACTCTTATGGTATACTGTCTTATATGTGTGACCATATTTTTCTTTCTTTCTTTCTTTCTTTCTTTCTTTCTTTCTTTCTTTCAGTAAATTTTCACCTTTAATCCTTTTTTGATAATATTTATTTATGTGGATTTAGTTTTACATTATTATTATTATTATTATTATTATTATTATTGTTGTTGTTGTTATCAATTATTACTTTTTGTATTTTATATAATGCCATGTGTTCTAATCAGGGAAAGTTCATATGCATAATGTGTTAAAATGTTTAAAATAAAAATAAACAAATGTTTACAAAAAAAACAAAAAAATAACTTATTTTAACCCAAACCACAGTCTTTCTTTATGGAATATAATTTAAACGAATATTAAATCAATAAATGCATAAATAAATAATTAATGTGCCTATGAAATAAATCATTATGGCTAAGAAATAAATCCTGAAATAAATAAATGAGGCATTACAGAATAAATTCCCTTGAAATAAATAAATGTGTATTTTTATTTACATGTATTTATATATTTATTGCCTCATTTATATATTTCAGGGTTTATTTATTTATTTACTTATTTATTTACTTATTTATCTATTTATCTAATTAATTAATTAATATTGCCGTGGATGGCATTCCATAATTCTCTTCCCTAACCACGTTGTTGTCCCATCATAAAACAGTTTAGGAAGGCACAGACAAACAATGTCATGCTGTCCAATCGATGTGCTTTGTTGTTTAATTTGGAGGAGCTGTTATGAACATCATCACATATCAATATTAGATAATGTTATAATAAGTGCTGCACCATTGACCTCCATCTGCATCAGAGATCTGAGTGTTATTGGCTGTGAAGGACGGCTTTCATTAGAAGGAAGTGATTGACACCAATCAATATGTTTCCCTCACCGATCATGAATAATTAAAATGAATGGAGCTCTTCTTCTTCTTCTTCACATAACACCCGGATGATTCCTCTACTGTATCTCACTAAAATCAACCTCATCCTCATTAATATGTACAATTATTTACGCAGCAGGATGCTGACGTCTGATCAGATCTTCTGCTCAGTCGGAGGAACACGAGCCGTAACAATGAACCATTCTAACACGAGGCGTGAACGTTGCGTAAGGGCTCTCAAGATCTGTGCCTCCTGCTGCTGTGTGTTGTGATGACAGCGTGGCGGCGGCCATACGATGAGAGACTCCAGAGGGCGTCCCACAACCATGACTTCCTGTGGGAATAACCGGCACAAAGAGGCACCACGGAGCGTCAGCCGGACGCCGCGACGCCATTATCAATGACAGTTCTCCATCTCAAGGCTACCTGCCATCAACAGGAACACACTACAACGTTCAGGGACTTTTATGAATATTTTGCAGCTTCATCACACATTAAATAATCAATATGGAGACTACAGGAGGGCATCAAGCAGAGGAGAGTTTACGGTGAATCTACAGTAACATATTCACCAAAACTGACCACTCTTACATTCATTAACTAAGAAATATGAGAAAATGAGCCAACTGCTCACTTGATTTATTACCTCAGTAAACTGAAACCAAGATAGTGACAGACTGAAACCAAGATGGTGGCAGCCTGAAACCAAGATGGTGACAGCCAGAAACCAAGATGGAGACAGCCTGAAACCAAGATGGAGACAGCCAGAAACCAAGATGGCAACAGCCTGAAACCAAGATGGTGACAGCCAGAAACCAAGATGGCAACAGCCTGAAACCAAGATGGAGACAGCCTGAAACCAAGATGGCGACAGCCAGAAACCAAGATGGCAACAGCCTGAAACCAAGATGGTGACAGCCTGAAACCAAGATGGTGACAGCCAGAAACCAAGATGGCGACGGCCTGAAACCAAGATGGTGGCAGCCAGAAACTAAGATGGCGACGGCCTGAAACCAAGATGGAGACAGCCTGAAACCAAGATGGTGACAGCCAGAAACCAAGATGGCGACGGCCTGAAACCAAGATGGTGACAGCCAGAAACTAAGATGGCGACGGCCTGAAACCAAGATGCCGATAACCAAAAACCAAGATGGCGACGGCCTACAGTCTATGGTTTAGACAGTGAAAGCCAGTCATACAGTAGATATCAGTAGAAGTCTTTACTGCAGGTTAGATGTCAGTAGAAGTCTTTACTGCAGGTTAGATGTCAGTAGAAGTCTTTACTGCAGGTTAGATGATGTCTGAGTGTGGGTTAGAGTCCAGGTCAGCCCGGTTCTGTTATCAGACCCTCACCGAGGTCTACGTGGTTCTGACACCGAGGCTTCCTGGTGAGATGAGCTGCCCCGCTCCGCCGGGCGACGCGCGGTTAGATAATTCATGAGGACTCCACCGTCGGTTCAATAATTCATCGGGCACTCGCTCCGCTCTGCTCTGGGTGAGTCACGGACAACCAGCCTTTTACTGAGAGGAGGAGAGGGAGCAGGACACGACCAGAGGGGGGTAAACTCAATAAGAACCACAACGGTACTTTTTAAAGCTAAATTTAGCTGCTTCCATGCCTCCGGGGAGGAGCTGCAGGAGGGTCAGCCAGCTTTTAGTGTTTAGAGTTAGTAACCCTGGAGCCTGAAGGCATGAAGCACCGTCCTGATGAACCAACCAGAACAACAGCGTCATGTCATCCGTCCGTGTTGTTACAGACTAATAGAGAGTTCACATCACTTACTGTCAGCTCTCCCAGGGAGGAACAATACATGGCTGGTTTACACATCGGGGGAGGGGGGAGTGCGTTAAACACAGGACGTCGTAAAGCTCTGCCAGTGTGTTTATCAGGCGCTTGATTGCTTGGCAACCACAGGGGCATTGTGGGGCACGGCGCGGCCCTTTGATACCCGACGATCAATAGAGTGGTGGGTGACTGGGTGGGGGGTGATGGAGGGTGATGGAGGGCACAATGCACAAAGGAACACAGTGACACACATACAGCGGAGCAGCCGCCGGTCCGACACAATGAACTATATTTAAACCACTAACTGGGTGTTTGTCCACTGGCATGAAGGTAATATGTCCTCTACTGGTCACCTTTCTGTGGTGGACAGGAACGCAAACAAGCAGCACCATGATGGTTTATTAAATTACAGGCATTAACCCGCTGAGACCCGCGATACCGAACAACTTTACTGTCTTTCAGAGGCTGAAGCAGGTTTAGTTTTAGAGCTAGAGTGAAAATCCTGGCATCATATGAAACTATAAAACCTGATGAATCCATCGGTACCAACCAGGTCAGACTAGCTGGTCATGAAGGAGGTTAAATAACGCTCCAAATTTGTGCTATATTTTGGCGAGGAAAAACCAAGATGGCAATGGGAAAAAAACAAGATTGTGACGACCAAAAACAAAGATGGTGACGGCCATCCCAAAACCCAAGGAATCCTCATGAAACTTTACAGCCACAAACTAGAGACCTAGAGCATTCAGAGGATGGATGGATCAGACTAGAGACCTAGAGCATTCAGAGGATGGATGGATCAAACTAGAGACCTAGAGCATTCAGAGGATGGATGGATCAGACTAGAGACCTAGAGCATTCAGAGGATGGATGGATCAAACTAGAGACCTAGAGCATTCAGAGGATGGATGGATCAGACTAGAGACCTAGAGCATTCAGAGGATGGATGGATCAAACTAGAGACCTAGAGCATTCAGAGGATGGATGGCTTTCCTAGCTAGATTGATAATAAGGGGGTTTCTGAGCAGTGTACACAACACAAGTCGCCATCCAATCGCTGAAAAAATGCAATTCTTGCAGAAATCTAAAAAAAAAAAGTTTTTGATCCCAAATCCCAGCATGTCTTTTTCTCTGGTGTTCCTCAAGGTCTTGGTGTCTTAATGTGGTATTTTGAAGGGATTATTGACGGCTTTCAAGTATTTAAAACATCATCCATGTCAACCTAAACCTAACAAAGTAGATTTGTTTTGTTTTGTTTCCATTTACAACGTTAACCACGTGTTTAAAACTGCAACCGTTTCCCTCCAAACGTACCTGAGACTGAAGTTTAGTTGGTTTTGTGACTTCTAGGTGTTAAACTGTCTCTGTTCTCTCAGTCGGATGGATAGATGTGATGTGTGTGAACACTAGAGAGACGGGAGGCGGCGGGGGAAGTGACCCACATCCCTCCAAAAACTGCTGCTTCATCCACTCATGACGTGAGTCAGTATGAGTCTGCACAATCAGTGAGCTACGTATACGAACACATCCAGGGCTTTAACTAACGGTTATTTATCTACCGTTACATTTTCCCAGATACCAAGGAGACGTTTCCCAAAAACCAAAAGATATTAAATTTACAGTGATTTGAACGAGAGAGAGCTGGAACTGGAGGTTGTTAACAACTAATCGATTACCAGCTGTTGTCAGTTAATTTTCTGCTGATCAACAAATCAATTAATCGACTGCAGACAAAAACATCAAGACCCAAACCAGGAGCAGGTCTTCCTACTGTCAGTCCAACGGCTTCACTGTTTGTATCGGGGTGATGATCTGCTAACCTCAAAACCAGACAAACATTCTGATAGTATTTATAATGTGTGTTCATTGATTGAACCAGGCGGTGCAGTAGAGCAGATGACCCGCCAGGAAAAGAGGGAATAAATGGTGTTTAACAGTTCTGATAGGAACGAGAGGCGACTGCAGAGCCCCTATAAACTGGTATCTCCATGTAAATAAAACTCTGACCTATATTCTGGGATGTGTTAGTGAATGAGCGTACAGTATATGTGTACTGATGCTCCCTCCTCAGCCGGTATTGGCTGCTATCACAATCAGCACGCCTGCAGCTGTACAGTACACTGACTGAACCCGGCCCTCCTAATGGGAAGCCTTGAAATCCAATTTTCCTCTCAATCTCTCCGTCTACACATCGAGCGTACACAGTCCCTCTGTACAATTACTCTCCTCCAGATGACTCCAGATCTGGTTAGTGCTGCTGATGTACTGCTGCTGGTGGATAATGTCGCCTCTTTATCCTCCACAAATATACTCTAAACCAGATATCACCACACGGTGCACTCTCTTTACCAGGTAGAAGGAAGTTACCGCTTTTATTGTGGTAGTCTGAGTAACGTGACGTCATATCCATTCCGTATCCGTCAACCAAAACAAACCTGAGAGAGTGTAAAACGTTGGAGGGTCGTCGTGGATACGACCTGCACCCTCACATGTTAAATCCAGCGTGGTAAACACTACACATCCAGTAAAGGATGGAAACACTTTGGGTTTCACACATTGACAGGAAAAGCAGAGCTAGACAGAGCAGAGCTAAAGCTACATGCTAACTTCGAAAAAAAAAGGCCAAAATATGTCCAAAAATAAGTCAGAACAAAGGCTGAAAAAAGGCAGAAAAAAAGGCTGAAATATGTCCAAAAAATGTTTGGAAAAAAGGCGAAAAAAATGCCAAAGTATGTCCGAAATATGGCCCAAAAAAGGCCGAAAAAAGGCAGAAATATGTCAAACAAAAGTCTGAAATTTGTCTGAAAAAAGGCCGATATATGTCTGAATAAAAGTCTGAAATATTTCCCAAAGAAAAGTCTAAAAAATGACTGCAAAATATCCAAAAAAAGGTGGGAAAAGGTTAGCAGGTAACATTATGGTATGGCGGTAACGTGGCGGTGGAGCCGGCTGTCGCTCTCGTCTCCGTGGTCAAATGGGCCGACGCTACGACTGTAGAGCACCCAGATACTGACATTTGTGTTCTCTGCATTGAAACGGCCCCGATGGAGCTGACCATGGATGGATAAAGAGAATGGAGCTGACGGGAGAGCTAGAGACCACCTTGGAGAAGTTACAGGAAGTAGAAACGTGGGACTACGTCCGCTTTTCAAAATAAGGTGTTAACAAAGGGAACTGTAGATACTAAATACATCTATGGAAATCAGATTGATGGATTACATTCACCAGAAGTACAAAACATTATAAATTAAAAAGAAATACCACTAATCTGTGAGGGAAAAATGTATAAATAATTCCTGCCAATGATTCTGATGTATTTGACTTCAGGACGTCTCTGACTACATACATGCCGAAAATCAAACATTTTTACTGGATTAATTTAGAGATTTTCCAAAGTAAAAGTCTCTAGAAGGGTATGATTCAAGTTTTTCCCTTCATGGTCTAGTGGTACAAAGGTTAACAAAAATCACAATAAATCGTAATATCAAATCGGCACCCAGGTATCGTGATAGTATCGAATCAGGAGATCAGCTCTACTAAACCCACACAGCAGAACGGCGTGCCAAGACGTACCATCTGAACCAGTACGAGCCAAACAGGAAACCTTCTCTGCAGCGCTGAGCTTCATTCATCTGTTAAATGGACGCCTCTCTTAATATTCAGCCTGGATGAGTCGCCTCAGTGGAGACAGTAAACACAGAGCTGCTGACACATCGATGCCTCTCTGAGCTATAGATCTGCAGATGGACTCAATGTACTGGGAACGCTGGTTGGATCCCATTCAATCAGGGCCAGATTAACCTCACAGATCAATGTGATTCCTCTTCTCCTGCGTGGGCGGCGGAAACAGAAACCATCAACCATCAACCATCAACCATCAACCATCAACCATCCACCAGTGTTCACAGTGATAGTAGGAGAGCTGGGCGTACTTCAGACACATCAGCATTTACACATGAATAGAGGAGGCTGGTTATAATGCAGAATATCTCAGTGACACTGTACTGCACGCAGAATGAACGCTATGAACCACCGCAGGAAATGAGTGTGCATGAGAGTGCATCAGTCATTATGTAATGACTGTGACATGAGCGAGGGTCTAAGGAAAGAGCAACGGGGTCGCAGCACTCTGAATGACGGCACATGGACGAGCCATTAGAGGCGACCCGGGGCTGTCTCCGGATGAAAAGGTTCAGCCAGCGGTGAAGAGAAGCAGCTTCTGAAGTGAAACGTGGACAGAAGAAAGACTTTGTAGGAAAAGTGCTGTTTATTTAAATGAAAACATTTTCTTTTTTAAGCAACGGAGGTTAAACTGCACCGTAGGAAACAACGTGTGATAGGGCTGAAATTCTTAGTCGGCAAACAGACAACACAAATCGATTAGTTGATTTAACCCTCTGAGACCCTTGAGAGAAAATAAATGGTAAAAGTGTATAAAGGTTTAGAACATGATGATAGAAGTATCTGATGGTCATCCTCATGCTCTGTTATGTCTCATAAGTTGTTGCAGTAGTTTTGGGGTTGATACCATTTGTTACAGAGATTTGGTGCTAAATTTAACCATTTTTTACCTCTGGAGAATTAATAAAAATGATCAATAATCCCTTCAAGATTACCACATTAAGACACCAAGACCTTGAGGAACACCATAGAAAAACCCATGCTGTGATTTGGAGATTTCTCCAAGAACTGCATTTTTCGGTGATTGGTTTTGGTTTTTTGTCGTTGTCATCTTGTTTTTTTTGTCCGTTGTCATCTTGTTTTTTTGGCGTTGTCGTCTTGTTTTTTTTGTCCGTTGGCATCTTGTTTTTTTGGCGTTATCGTCTTGTTTTTTTTGGCCGTTGTCCTCTTGGTGTTTGGCCGTTGTCATCTTGTTTTTTTGGCCGTCGCCATCTTGGTTTTTCCTAGCACAAATTTGGACCGTTATTTAACCTCCTTCATGACCAGCTAGTATGACGTGGTTGGTACCGATGGATTCATCAGGTTTACTAGTTTCATATGGTAACAGTATCTTCACTCTAGTTTAAAAACTGAGTCGCTACAACCCTGTAAAGTCGGTCTTTAATCGACAGATCTTTGTGAGTTTCTCCACAAAGAATCACACTTTAGATCTGGTGTTTACCAGAGATAAACCAACATTAGATCTGTGTCTCAGATGTCTTTACATTATACTATATATGACACTTCCTTTCACTTCCCATCTATAGAGGCAAAAAACTCAAAAACACAAACAACATTTGAAAGGAGACAAAGGAGAGGAGAGACTTTCACCAAAACATCTTCTGGTTAAATAAAGCAGCTCTATTTCTGTTTCAGCTCTTCATGGTGGAGACAGACAGACAGACAGATAGATAGATGGGGGGGGATTAATCCATATTTTACCAGCCAACCACATGGCTGAAGGCGAAGCAGACAGTCAGCTCCGGGTCTCCAGACGATCCACTACCAACCTCTTCACTCAACACGCCGACTCAGCTGCTTTCAGGATAATCTCCCTCCTACCGGCAACAATGAGCTCTGACCTGAATCCTCACGGTCCAGAGGAAGGTAGAGGAAGAGGAAGGTATAGTGGAAGGTAGAGGAACTAGAAACACATCTACACACATACCAACACACCAACACACAGCGGCCGTCAAACTGTCAGGTAGAGCAGCACAGAGCCTCATTAACATTCAGCATCACACACAGAGAGAAACCTCCTCCGAGAGGTTTAAAATACCACAAACCTTCCTCCACTACAGGATATCTCTGAGAGAACAATAGCTCTGCTTCTTTAAGAGGATGCTCCGAGGCAAAAACCCACTCAGTCAGGAGGCTATTTTTATTTTATTCCTTATCTCTGTGGTCAGTAATGGTGAATGACTTCAGGGCTATAACCAAAGGGAGGAGTTCTTGTTGTCAGAAGAGATGAAGATGCTGCTGTGCTGTAGTTTCATAGAGATCAGGTGATAATATAAAAGTGCTCCAGATGTAGAGTAAATGTCTAACACTACGACGGCATACTAAGGCTAATGTAGGTTAAAATTCTTTTATTAATAATTAGTAATATTCCGAGAAAAAACTCTGAAATGTTTAGATTAAAGTCGTCGTAAATTTACGAGAAAAAATTAAATATTCTCCGAGATTATGAAATCATAAATTTGAGAGAAAAAACTCAGAAACCGTGGTAACGCCAGCCGCCGTCTGAATTTTGTTTCGCCTAAAGTGAGCGAGGCAAAAGGTCCTGAAAGACACATATACACGTTTTCTTTCATGTTCTTTCTGTGTTCTTCTATGAACATAAATATATCAGGGCTGTTAGTCGTTAAAATATTTAATCGCACATTTATTATCTGTTCTAAATGAACCTTAAAGGGAGATTTGTCATGTATTTAATCCTCTTATCAACATGGGAGTGGACAAATATGCTGCTTTATGTAAATGTATGTATATATTTATTATTGGTAATCAATTATCAACACAAAACAATGACAGATATTGATCCAGAAACCCTCACAGGTACTGCATTTAGCATAAAACAATATGCTCCCATCATAACATGGCAAACTGCAGCCCAACAGGCAACAACAGCTGTCAGTGTGTCAGTGTGCTGACTTGACTATGACTTGCCCCAAACTGCATGTGATGATCATAAAGTGGGCATGTCTGTAAAGGGGAGACTCGTGGGTACCCAGAGAACCCATTTACATTCACTGATCTGGAGGTCAGAGGTCAAGGGACCCCTTTG